>JAGVVM010011034.1:0-13660 GCA_019149425.1 Psidium friedrichsthalianum
GCCACAAGGAGGGATCATGGTCTCGGCCCAATTTTGCATCATGGGCCCTCCCCAACCATCGCTGAGGAGGCCTCCGGCGATTGGCGGAGGAAATAGAAAACAAGAAAAAGAAAGAACGAAAAGAAAGAAAGGGATAAAAGGATAATATATATTTTCAAGAGTTTTAAGAAATTATAAAATTAATCCATGTTAGTGTTAGCTATGCTTGTATGATGACCGAACAATTGATTGAACTGTCATGTCCGAATTTCTTGATCAAAATTAGTTGGAAAGACTTATTGGTAAATCGTCAAAATGTTTAGAGTAAATTGCCCAAACTTGGATATTACTGAATTCATCACCATGAAATAATTTAGATTTTTTTTTTTAACAATTTTTCCTGAATTTTTGTAATTAAGGAAAAGTAAAAACAACTGGTCTACATTTTGAGAGACAATTACAAGTATTACATTATGTATTTTTTCTCTAAGAAAAACATTTGTCTTTAATCTGTATTATTGCGTGAGCTTTGCCTGATGTACAAATGCTAGTCAAATTCTCGTTAGCTATCTTCGGCAAGGCCATCAATTATCATCACGAGGGTGTGAATCAAAGTCAAGCAAAACAATGTCTTTGGTCTATTAGATTGAAACCCCGGTCTACATGAATCATAACTAGAAGTGTCAAATGAATGGGTTAGGTCGATTATGGTCTGATCCATTTGATACATTTTGATCCATTTCACCTATGTTGACCAATTTTCATGTAATACACATCTAACGACCCATACATAACCCATACCTGACCCTACCCACATTACTAAAACACTTACATATTTCAAGAATTATTAAAAAATTATATTGCTAAAATATTATGGACAATTTATAATAAAAAAAAATTACTATGGCTCATTTTAAGATAGTTAGCTAACTCATTTATGATCCATTAAGACCCATTAAGTTATTAAGTAAACTCATTTATGATCCATTTAAGTTGTTTAAGCAACCTATTTATGACCACACTCGTAAATATGGGTTCTTACCCATTTTGGCCACTTCTGATCATAAAAGGTTAACATATTTGTTTTATTTGATAGCACAAAGTATTCCAACCTTTGATTCAATTAATTCACATAACTCAAAAAAAAAAAAATGATTTCATTCATGTGAATTTAGTAAGGTTTTATTCACAGGGTGCCAAGCAATGGCCTCGTCTCCTCTATACAAATGATAACGTTATATTATTATCTCATTTCTCAATCTAGGTGGATTTAACTCCAAACATCACATCATCCATCCAGATGAATGTGTTTGGATACTCCACATTAATGGTAGACCAAAATTAAATCCTTAAAAAGATACATCAGATCGGGGTTAAAAATATAAGTGATGATATTGATAGAGGTAATAGAATTTATGACGATATGATGTACTAAGTGATTCTAGATACTCAGGCCGGGTCTTCGTTCGGGGCAACTTCAATCTTTCTGTATCGTTTTCATTCAACACTTACGTTCAACGTGGGGAGACTAACGTATGGAACAAACCTATCCCTCATTAATAAAGAGACTAATTTCCTTCCAAATGATTCTAAATTTCACTCCCAACTACATTACGCACCAGGGTCACTATCCTTTTTTTTTTTGGTCGGGAAGGTCATTGAATCGGCCCATTATGACTACTAGTAAAAAATAATTGCCAAACAAATTATCATTTACCTGTCATTGTCCACTATGGAGACAGAATTTTGTCCTTCCGATAAAGACGCGCCCGATTGGATGGAACTGATACAAATTTTATATGGTATCATTACGAGCCCCTGAATAAAATATCGTTAAGCATAGAAAAAAGTATTTATTTTGAAGAAATGAATAATTTGAAAAATACTTTTCAGAAAATGATCGCTTGAATAACTTATATAAATGAAATGAACGAAGATTATTTAACATCAACAAAAATTATTTAGAATAAATTGTTACTGATATAAAAATATTATTTATGTTAATTATTTCAAGCAATATAAGTAATCATTTTGAGCATTTTTTTCGGATTATCATTTTACACGAAATAAAGAGCATAAATGTTTATATCACCTGCTAAGTTCATTCCTACTGGCTAATACTAGAGGAAGGTCTTCCCGGAGTCCAATATGATCGTCTCAAGAAGTGAAGTAAGTTAATTACAACAACGCCCCCCCCCCCCCCCCCCCAAAAAAAAAAGAAGGAAAGAAAGAAAGATTAAGAAAATATTCCACTTTCTACTTTCTGTTTTGGTCATAAACGAATTACTTTAAAGCATAAATTAAATGAGAATGGCTCAGAGAACATTACTAGACAGGAACACCAAGGAACGAAAGAAAGAGTTTAACTATACATGCTCTCTAATCTGCATGTCAAAGTTGGCATGCAAAAGATAATTTCTTGCTTTGAGCTCATCTTAACATTCTTCTCTCAAGGAGAAGAATGTCTTCTACTTTCTGTCTTGGTTCACAAACGAATTACTTTAAAGCATAAATTAAATGAGAAAGGCTCAGAGAACATTAGTAGACAGGAACACCAAGGAACGAAAAAAAGAGTTTAAATATACATGCTCTCTAATCTGCACGTCAAGTTGGCGTGCATAAGATAATTTCCTTCTTTGAACTCATTCTTAACATTCTTCTCTCAAGGAGAAGAATGTCATTTCATATTTCAGAGCTACGTCGTCACCATGGAAGTCGTGAAAGACTTGATCACCCTAGACGCATTCAACCTTGAAAGTCCAACGTTATTCTCTGCCGGGACCAAGAAAGATAGACTTGTTTACCAAGAATATAAGTGAAACACCACAGACGGCATTCAATCTTGAAAGTCCAACGTTATTCTTTGCCGGGACCAAGAAGATAAACTTGTTTACCAAGAATATAAGTGGAAGACCCTGAGTTATATCATCGGAACTCGATTTTTCATATAGAAATGTAACTAATGTATCTCCGTCTAAAAGGATTTCTCCATAAGATATAAGATTTATGGGGCAATTACTTACAAGTACATTGCGCTTTTTATTTTGTCGGACTCTAGATACGTGTACTTAGTTTTCCAATGATGATCTGTAATTTTCCTGTTTTAATTATGTCACTGCCTTTGGTTGGGGAAGGGATAGACAAATGGGTCTAGACTCCAAATTGTGCAGGAAAATTTTAAATAAATGCTTAAAATATTTGAAATTAAAGAAAGATCTAACCAAGTATATTTTATTATTTACATTTTCTGATTTTTTTTTCCTTTTTTCTTTCTTTTTTCCTTTTTTCACTTCCTTTTGCTAGTGGCTAGTTGCAAGCGATGCCCTCAACGGTTATGGGCGAGGCCGATCCTTGCCAACTTTGCGCAATGGTTACCTCGCCTATAGTCGGTGAGCTGCACAGAAAAAAAAAAGAACTGAGAAAAATGAAAATAAAAAATAAAAAGTAAAAAAGTAAATGACGAAAATGTATTTGGTCAGACCTTTCTTTAAAATAATGAGAGTACTTTCAGTCTTTATTTGAAATAAAGTCTACTTCAAACTATTATTTGAGAAAATGAGAATACTTTCGGCTTTTATTTGGAATTTTCTCAAATGTGCATCATGATTTGTTTGAGCCAAGATCTGCCGGAGAGGGAAAGGAGACGCTATCACGATGCAGTAGATTACCACAGCGGAATCGGCATTTGCCATCATGGAGCGTCAACATGAATTATTATTATTATTATTATTATTATTATTATTATGAGGGGGGAGGGTGAGGGGATAGGGCATGAGAGAAATGGGTGGTAGAGATATTTTCCGATAGTAGTCACATTTAGCATATATCGGTATTACCTCTGCAAACTCAAATAGGTCTGTATTTACTCAACTTTTTCCATTTTTAAAGACAAAAAAAAAAATTCTCATTATCTATCATTTCGAATTGAAAAATAAGAAGGGAACTGTTACATCCAGTCAATAATCAAGTGGGCCTCGATGAAATATAAGTCACAATTAACATTAAAAAAACTGACATCTTTGAAATGCTAATCGAAAGGGGTGTCAAAAGTTCATGATTCTAGATTAAAGGCCTGGTCTTCGTCCAATTAACTCGTGTCTACATCCCATGCACCAAGGTCACTTTCGGTTTGAATTGGCCCATTCTAGCTACTAAACTTGCATCACTGTTCACTGGCTTACAAACTATGACTACTCAAAGGACAAGAAAGTAATGATCCTGTGCAAATTTAATAAAACATCACTCCAAAACGCTAGTGATTGACAGATATAAGTTTGCCGATATCCAAAAAAAATTCAAATTTTAATTAAAATGGACAAGTGATCAACAATAGTCATCGATGAAAACAACAATCAATGAAATTATTGATAGAAATATCAGTTATCATGAAAACTTAAGGGGGTGAAGTTATTGCTTAGGGGTGAGCAAGTCGGATAGATCGAACTAGGAACTACCTCTACTTTCCCTGACCTCTCTCGGACTCCCATACATTGGATTGATTCATTAGCTGGTTCTCCTACAGCGATGGCAATGTACGTTCAAATGTGTTCTTGTTAATCTCCTCCTGTGATCCGGTTCTTTTTTTCTTCTCTATAATCTTTTTTATGAGCGATGCGCTGTTACATCATAGATAGGGAAAAAGGCTAATTTCTCTTTTGCATGGGTTGTTGCTGCATTTGTGCTCTCAATCGTGATCGGTGAGGGCTTTCTTTTTGCATTTGATCGGTTGAGCGAAGATGTAATCTGCAATTAGAAGGGTTCCATTTCAGCTATTCCTTCAGATTCTGTAGATTTGTGGATTTTATCAGGAAGTTATTAGGGTTTTCTTTCCCCTGAAAAACATGAGCAGCCGATTGAGCCGCACTATTTACGTTGGCAATCTCCCAGGGGACTTTCCCAGTCTTGGATAGTTTTACTTTTCGGTGTTGTTGTGCTTTCATATATGATCGATTCTTTGTTGTTTTGTTTTGCGGTATCATGAGATATTGAATAATTTACCGCTTTCATTGGACTATTTGGAAACGGTTGGTCCGGTCCCCAATTCAGGAAATTGCGAACCAGCACCACTAGTCCGATTCTCGATTCTGAAGGGGAATTGAACCAGACTAAACCAACTGAAAACTGCTCACCCCTATTACTGACATCAACTTATGACTATCAAGTAGTGACATTCTCGGATAAGTGCATTTTTTAGATTGGTGTTACTAGAGAATGGGTAATCGATGGGATTTTGTTATGACCACTAGTTTAGGATTTTGTAACTGCTCGTGGACGAGTATTGTGTAACTTTGAGTAATCACTAATATGATTAGGAATTTATTTCTTTTGGAGATAAGATTTGAAAGTTATCATTTAAATCAATAACAAATTGCAACCATCGATTGTAGGCTTTAAATAGCCATATTATACACTTTTAAAGATCTCCCAATCAGAGCTAAACTTTTTGGCAAATTCTCTTATCGTTATTTTTCGCAATTTAAATGACTTACCATGATTGGTTTCATTTTTCATATTGTTAATGTTTTTTACTTTCTTGTCCGAAATAAACAAGTAACCTTGCACAATCTTTGTAGATTCATTTGTTGATCCATATATATACAAAAGGTATTTCACCGTGGATTCCGATGAAACATCTTGAAAAGGATTTCATCGTCGACTCAATTATGCCGAAACAAAGTTATATATGTAAAACATTAAATCTCACATCATTATGGGGTGTCTCATACGGCTAATATACGTGTCAAGAAACCTAATTCACAAAATACATCTAACCACGTTGCTATCGTGTTGAAATACTGGAACACAAACTGCGGTTTCCGTGGAAAATCATTAAGTATTCCTATCACCGGACACTATTGTTGTTTGTTCCGAATTGTCATACTTAGAACCCGATTGATGAACACTTTTAGAGAACTACGTGTGTTTAGAAGTGATATGTGAGTAACGGTTGAGAATTCGGGAATACCACTCGATTATTCGTGAACATTTTGCTATCCGACTTCATATGCAAAGTTTTCTCTACGTGACATCGCTAATGACAATCCATTTCGGTATATGGAAAAACAACCCAACTTTTCACTTGCCGTCAGCCCCCGCCACAACGCCGGTCTCCGACTCTACATTATTCTAACCCGCCGAGGATGAAGCTGGTTTTTTAACGTTAGATGACCTCGCTTCTTCAGGTTTTCGATGTTGATGAGGTATCTCGAAGATCGCAAAATGACGTTCTTGTCCGTGGCAAATGCCTAGAATAACTTGATGCTGAAACAGCGACTTCGTGTAGCACCAGATTTTATATGCACGTCGACTTTGACCGGCAGAAAAAAGAGAGAATATATTATCACGTTTCTTTAATTTATTCGTATATAATATTTCTATCAAAGCATAACTCGCATGTAAAATAAGAAAAACTCATCAGATGTGGATCTTCCGAATTTATGAGTAATCACTCTAAAAAATGTGAATGCGTACATCGTTTTGGAACGTGTTATTCGGTTAATATACGTGTCAGGAAAACTAATTCAAGCCATAAAGTACGACCCCGTTCCAGCACGTTGAAATGCTGGCACACAAACCGCAGCTTCTCTGGAAAATCGTAAGTATGACGGTCAATGTTGTCGTGTTTATTTCTTTAGCTGTTACGACCTTAAGGCTTACAAATATTGACCCAATAGTACTAATATGACCAGCACAAACCCTAGGGCAGCCCTCACTGAGATCTCCCTTCACCAGGTACATCTCCGACTTATTATCGACGATATTAATAATGTTTCTTTTACCAGGTCTAGAAAAAGGGTGGTTATGTTCTCAGGCAGCTTCAACTTTGGCGACCGATCACTGTCTGTTGAGTCAAGTCAAGAATTTTCATAAGCAGAAGAGGTCAAAGCACGTAACCTAAGCTCAGTAATCTTCCTACATTTCTATATTTAAGGGCAATCCTTGGTGATCTCTCTCCATCGCATCCTCAGCCATCTTTCCTCTCAGTATTAGCTTTGTGTCTTCTTGCCTGAAAAGAAGATGGAGTTCTATTCCCAGCTGTTTCTCTACCTCGCCGTCCTCTACATTTCTCTCTACCTTACCTTCCTCGTCTTCCGAAAGAAATCCTCCGCTCATAACCTTCCGCCTGGCAAAAAAGGATGGCCGATTATCGGCGAGTCCCTAGATTTTGTTGGTGCGGCAAAGAGCGGTTGCCCCGAGAAATTTATAAACGACCGTACCACCAAGTACTCACCAGATGTCTTCCGTACCTCGTTGCTTGGGGAGGACATGGCCGTCTTCTGTGGGGCTGCCGGCAACAAGTTCTTGTTCTCTGGCCAGAACAAGTACATCACCACCTGGTGGCCAACCTCCATGAAGAAGGTCGCCATCTTCCCCGAAACCATGGAGAAATTCAACAAGGATGACCCCAAGAAAATGCGCAGCTTCTTGCCCAGTTTTTGAAACCAGAGGCTCTCCAATGTTACATACCTATCATGGACTCCATGACTAGGGATCATATGGAGAGTGACTGGTCTCCTTATAAGGAAGTGAAGGTGTTTCCTTTGACAAAGAACTACACCTTTGCTTTGGCGTGTCGCTTGTTCATGAACATCAAGGACCCTAAGATCGTGTCGAAATTCGCCGACCCATTTGCTCGGATTGCTCCGGGATTCACTTCGGTGCCCATCAATGTTCCTGGCACGCCATTCAACAAAGCAGTTGAAGGAGGAAAAGTCATAAGGCAAGAGCTTCTCAACATTATCAGACAAAGGAAGGAGGAGATTTCGGAAGGGAAAGATGCGAACTCGAGGGACTTGTTGTCTCGATTGCTTACCGAAGCAGATGATGATGGTAGTCTTTATTACGAAATGGATACATCCAACAAAATCATTGGATTGCTCATTGCAAGTCATGACACCACCAGTACATCTATCACCGTAATAGTGAACTATTTAGCTTCTTTGCCCCACATCTATGAAAAGTTTACAAAGGTAACTATCCTAACTATTATGTTGTTTTGAAGAAAATGAATGTATTGCATATATTTAATTAGCTTCATATCAACAGAGCAAATGGAAATTGCAAAGTCTAAAGCTCCCGGTGAACTGCTAAATTGGGATGATATTCAAAAATGAAATACTCTTGGAATGTGGCATGTGAGTCAATGAGGCTAACTCCACCTGCACAAGGGTCATTCAGGGAGGCCATCACCGACTTCACTTTTGCTGGTTACACAATCCCAAAGGGATGGAAGGTAAATGTCTATTTACGATCCTTTTTTTTTTTTTTTTGCAGGGTTATTCAATGAACCAATTCATAGGGTCAACTAGTGATAATATGCATCGATTTTCTTAATCCTTTTGTTCTTTGCAGACATTTTGGACAGTGTATACAACTCACAAGAATCCCAAGTACTTCCCTGATCCTGAAAAATTCGACCCCTCAAGATTCGAAGGAAATGGACCTGCACCTTTCACCTATGTTCCATTCGGAGGTGGACCTCGCATGTGCCCTGGAAAAGAGTATGCTCGGCTCGAATACTCATTTTCATGCATAATCTTGTGACGAAATTCAAGCTCGAGAAGGTCGATCAAGATGAAAAGATCATCTACAATCCCTCGCCGGTCCTTCCAACGGTCTTCTCATTCGCCTCCAACCACTTAACTAATAGCTGAGCTTGCTCACGTTGTACACCGACATCTCTTTTATTTTCTGCTGAAATCTCTTTTTTTTCCCCTGTGTAATAACCTTCTATCGCTTAAAAATAAAATTTTACTTAGTTCCTCCAGAGTGTCTATATCTTCCCTCTTTTTTTTTTTTTTGCATAACTAGTTTTTTAGCAATACGAGCCGATGCCCTTCCGTCTAAATCCAGAAGAACATTCACATCGTTATTTATCACCTCTTAATCCAAAACCTTGAATTTGAGCCACGTCACAAGTCATAACTACAGAGGGATACTCGGGGTTGTGAACTTGTGATAATATAATAACTTGCGTCATATATACATCTTTAAACTTTCAATATTCACGATTTATTATGACTTTTCAAATACTGTTATCTTTTGTAGGTTGATTGCCTTGGATATATACTAAAGTCCGACCTTCGTGTAATTCAGGGATCTTTATTTAACTAACATTAAATATGCTTGATATGTATTTTGGCACACTTTTTACACAATTCTAGGCTTCACGAAAATGAATAATTTGAAGAACATTTTCTTAAAAAACGATCGTGTGTCTCCCTTATAAAAACGATTGAACGAAAACATGTTCATCGTTCATGAAAATAATTAGACATAAATTACTATTGATAATACAAATATTTTTCATTGACTAATTATTCTAAACGATACAAAATATAATTTTTATTAAATTATTCTTAAATCACTTATTTTTCGCAAAATAAATGAAACCTAGTATAAGTACAATGAACAGGACCTGTATTGATAGTCTTACCTAAAATGAGGGCTCAAATACTGAGGGAAAGACGATGATGCCCTTTGGGACCGTGTACGAATAGTCAGCCAGAACTCCTTGCCGGTGACATGGGGGGCCATTGTTGCCGGGGCCATTAATTACCACAGGTCCTCCGGTGCCCACCACCTCCATGTGCTTCATCTCCCTCAGCTGGTCACCGGCGATCAATGCGCCCGAATCTGGCGACCGGATTCTCGAGACTCGTTGCGCACCTGTTGAAGAAAGAAGAGCGAGATTGGTCGGGGAAGGGACGCTGGAAAGTGACATTATGGCATTGTCGCCTTCTGCGATTATTGATATTTATAATAATTTTTTAAAAAAAAGGAATGGAAAAATTTGATACTAATACCTTGTTTCATCGATGTTCTGGGGGAAATCGGTACGACAAAATGGTAATTTCAGAATTAGTATTAACGAAAAATTTCCCTGAAATGAAATTGTATTAGTCATAGACTGTTTTCAATTCAACTAAGTACACCAGATTTAGGATTGATTATGCGATTTTCCTTTGGTTTGGATGTATTTTCATTTTTGTGTCTAAGAGTCCATAATAGAAAAATATCCAATTTTAATGAAATCGTATTAGTTTTGGAAAATTTTAATTACATACGATAGTATAACGTGCAATATGTCTGGTTATTCCCAGCGATGATATGCATGTACTAGCTGAAATTAATTTTTGCACATGCCTGAGGCAATAGCAGGAAAGAAAGGTATTCCACCGTGACTTGATACTACAAAATAGCATTTATTTCACCTTTTTAGATGAACTTATTATCCCTGTAATAGATAATAATACGCTTATTAATTGTACGGCTATCGTAAATGAGAAGATCACAGTCTGTTCAACGATCTGAACCACGCGCTTTTGTGTGTTCATCCAGGATTACAGTAATGACTGATTAGTACTCGTAAATTTTCCACAAAATGCAGATTGTCTCCAGCATTTCCACATGACAGAAAAAAGTGGAAATTTTTATTTTCCTCTGGCGAAGCTCACCCCTGCCAGCCACCGTCGACTCTCGCCTCTAGCCTGTCGTGGAGGTTCGGCGGCCAAATTGGAGGAAGAAGGAATGGAAGAAAAAGAAAAGGAAAAGAAAATAAAAAAAAATAAAAAATTATTAAAAATTATTAAAAATTATCCACGTCTGCGCCGGCTAGGTCAGTAGGATAGCCAAGGTCCATATTAGCGATTTTTATCAAAATTAGCTGGATGAACTGAATTGGCACAAATGTAAATGGTTTAGAACTCAATTGAAAAAAAAAATTTAATACTGAATTGATCAAATATAATATGTTTAGGAATTTTTTGGTAATTTTCTCCACAGTGCTTTGTTGGTCACATGACCACCATGAAAACTTCATTCATTTGAGAGCCATATGACTCGCATGTGATGTGTCACTTAAATAAATGCAAATGTGAAATATGCAAACGGGTATTCTCGTTTAGGGGGTGGGGACTATCTCTAATTTTTATATGCAATAAAGAAATATAAATACATATATATACATACATATATAATAGCAAAAATTTAGGTGTAGAAAAGAGTATAAATAATATCAAAAGATATGAGCTCATGCTCAACAATAGGAGTCATGTAATATTTTGAAGGGGAAAGTCACCAAAAATGTCCTAAACCTATTGTATTTGTGTCAATTCAGTTCTACATTTTTTTTTTGGTCAACTGAGTCCTAGATATTTTGCATTTGTATCAGTTCAGTCGATTTAGCTAATCTTGACCAAAAATTACTGACATGGGTCAACCAGCACTAATGTGGACAATAATAATAATAATTTTCTCAATTTTTAGTTATTTTTTTATTTTATCTTTTATTTCTTTCCTTTTTTTTCTTCCTTCCTTCTTCCTCCGTACCGTCGTCAACCTTGGCAACTGCCTAGAGCCAAGGGCAAGTGAGGTCAACCTTGCTAGCCTTTGGTGAAACTCATCCTCGTTGACCACTCACGAAAATGAGTCCACCCAATGATAGTGAGGTCGAGCCTCTGCTAGGGGCAAGCGAGGTCGGCCCTCCGGGTGATCGACATATTCCAAATCTAGGCCTTCATCTCCTTGCCCATTGATCTCCATGACCTCCTCCTTACCACAAAACTATCGAAGCAGATCTTAATCTCCGCCATGGCTCCAGCATTTGTTCAATCAGATGGGAGGAGGAGGGTCTTAAGGCGAGGAGTACCTCTTCAAAATCATTTGATCGATGACTACGCCGTCAAGACGTGCCAACCCCTCTCATGGTGCGTTCATGAGTTAGATATAGGTGAGTCTTAGACAAAGGTTTTTGGAGATCGACAACATGGAGGTGAAGGCAAAGATCTGGCGAGACTCACTATGTTAGTGGGTGGGCAGGAATGAGCTTCATCAGTCTCCTTTGGTTGATCATTGGACCTGGCGATCGAGAAGAAAGAAGGAAGCTTAGAAAATAAAAGAAAGAGAAAGAAAAGAAAAAAATGAATGAAAAAAATTGATAAAATTTAAAAAGTATTAAAATTATTATAAAAATTACAAAGTCAGCAAATTTTAATGTCAAAATTGACCAATGAAGCTCAATTAACACAAATACAAAAGGTTTATGGACTCATTGATAAAAAAAAATTAAAACTAAACTGACAATAATTGGCAATAAGTTTTAGACTTTTTTGATAAATTGTCCCTGTTCTAAAGCTACGTGTTGACATGTAACACTGAAGAAGTAAACAACGTATAGCAGGTAAACCAAATGTAATTCAAACAAAAAACAAAATCGACCATAATTAGATTTGCTGAGCTAAGCTACGAATTGCAACTTTAGGAGCGTCGCTTAATTATGTTTGTGGGCATATCATTATCATAATTATTCCCAGCATAACTGTAATTCTTCGAGTCACTGTGGATTTTGAAATGAATGCACATCCGAAATCGACCGCAAAGTCCAAATGGCGGTCTCCATCTCTTCCCTCATGTTCCTTACCCCGTTTAACGCTTCCCTTGGTTTCTATATGATCAAGTTAATAACGTCATTGTAAAATTCTATAGTTTAACGTCTCATTGATCTTACAGCTAATGTCAGTTTTAAAGCCAAATCAATCAATAGGAGAAAATTACCAAAATAGGTCATAACAATTTATTGTCGAGTGCTCAATTAGTTGTAAACCTATGACGGAATTCAATATAGCCCTTCTGTACGTTTCCTTGATACGTTAAGTGGCGGTCCAAATCCGTGATCATCCTAGGTGGCACAACGTTACTATCAACGGATTTCTTGTGGACCACGATAGGTACGTAATAAATTCCTCCGGATTCTCAGGGCCTAGTTCTCTTGTTCATTACTTTTAATCCAATCGGTGGCATTAAGGGCTTGTTGGGCAACAATTTTTGATCAAAAAAGTGTTTCTGATTAGAAGTATTTTTTCAATTCGTTCCTTAAATGATTTTGAAAGAATCAGAATATGTTTGATAACTGTATAAAATTTCTCTTCTCGAATAGAGCGCCATTGGTATTTTGCACACAAAATTCTAGTTCAAAAAACAACTAGGTGGTAGGAATTCTTTTTTTAGAATTTTGCACTTGTCTAAAAAATTTTTAAAAATGTTTTAATTTTTTTAAGTTGTAATTGTTTGTAAGAGATTGTAATTTTTTTTAAATTTCTATTTTCCCTTTTTTCAATCGCTAACTTTTTTTGTTTAAATTTAAAGCTTATTTATAAATTTAATTAGAAATGAATTTAAAACAATTAGTGTTAGTCAAACTTGTAAATCCAAATTTTTATTTTTTTTTCAATTCAGAAGTCCACGTGAATTGAATCTTATAAAAAAAAAACGCAGACTTTTTTTTCGGGTGATTCTCAAAAGTGATTGATTCTTTTCATAATCAACCTTTTTGTATTTTTATTTTTTGATCAAAACTGCTTTCGGAAACATAATCTGAATATAAAATTATTATGTTATCAAATATTTTTCTCATCTCTTTATGCTAAGGAATTAAGTTTACAAAAATTAAAATCGTTAATCCTTAAACGTAAAACTAACCGTATCCCAGTCATAAGACTAGGCTAAATTCATTTAAATGAATTAAAATTCACTCTCCAACGGCAGCACGCACGAAGGTCACACGTATCCTTTGAACGGGCCCATACACGCTACTAGCTTTTAAATATATCAAATAATTGCTGACCAAAATGTCATCTTTAATTATTATCGTCGGACATCCCCAGTGATGGGAAGAGAAAAG
>JAGVVM010011035.1:0-11320 GCA_019149425.1 Psidium friedrichsthalianum
TTCTATCTCGTTCATGAAAATCATGAAGATCAACATGTGATGATGAATTTCCGCATAGTTTACTAAAAGTATGTTAACAAGGGCAACTGCAGAATTTTTTTTTTTTCCGTAGTCTTGCTGCCTTCGGTTTTTGCTTACATCCAATGGACTTTAACTTGGTTTTGTCAATCAATCTCGCTTCAATAAGCTCAAATCTCTTCCCTCCCTGGCCTTGCATGTTTCCTCCCCTCCTTGGTGCTGGAGAGTTTTCCTTCTGTTGCTGATAATGCCTGCTATTGCAGCTGGAGAAGTCCAGTCGCACACCGCACCTCCAAACGGTTATGGCTAGGCCGATTTCAACTCCAATTCCGATCAAATGCTTAATTCAAATAAGATGAACTTTTCTGTTATGAATTACAATGACCTTCATCATCGTCTATCAAACAAAATAGAAGACCATTACCTATTTGCAACTCCGTAACTAGATGGAGCTTTCGGACTCACGTGAAGGCAAAGAGGAGATGCTAGGAAGCTTCCCACAATCATATTGTGCGATAATTCTTACTAACCTTGCCAAGACGAGCCCGAATAACAAAATAACTCTTAGGAACCTCATTAATTGACTAGAACCGCCTTTTGCACCCATCCAGACAAGTACGATGCCGTTACCAGTGTCGCCGCCCTCATTCTCCTCTCCTTTGCGTACCTCTCTATAGCAAATCTGACATCTCGGGCCACGAGTTCGCCATGCTCGGAAATCGAGCCCCTGAGGTGCTGGCCCAATACCGCCGCATCCTCGACTGCCGAGCATCCACCCTAGCCCAAGTCAGGAGTCATCCGGTGCATAGCGTCTCCAGCCTCCGTGATGTTCTATTGGGCTAGGTTTCCGAACAGGATGTCCAAGGGTATCGGAACATCAGCAGGGCCCATGTCAAACTCAAAAGATCGGAGCGCTTGACAATGTCGAGGTATATGGGCAGGAAGTCCTTTGCCAAATTTTCCATCACATCCCATTAGATCATTTGTGGATCTGCTCCTTTTTCCATACCTTTAGAATTGGAACATTAGAGATTAATGAGGATTAGTAAGGTATTATCACATATGCATTGATCTCCGAATTTGAGAATTAATTCTTCATAAGCAAATAATCAAAATATTTACCTCAAAAGATTTAGGTTTAAATTAGCCAAATCAAAATGTTTCAAACTGAATGATAGTCGCGCAAAACTTTTTAATACTTTTTTTTTTTGTAATTATCATCCTTTCATCAAAGAACGGTTTTAAAATGGAAAGGAACAAAGCAAGGGTCGGCTTCCACTCAATTTGAGTAGGTGTCATCCCCCCTTTGTTTCTTCTGCCTCGAGATACCAGACAATCAGATTTGAAAAAGCCGGAAATTATATTGTCCATTTCCCGTAATAACAGTGAAATCACTCATTCAACTGTCGACCTGTACATGATTGTCGAAGTAAACATTCGATCAGGTTCTAAATGCTTCAGCAAACCAGGACCTCACATTTCGAAAGGCGCATAAAGGGCTGCGAGCTTATCCGAGAACCCGAGTGTGTCGACCGCGACCAACGCGTTAGGGTAGAGACCAAGAGCTGTGCAGGTACTTCACAGCTCCTTCGATTCCTCGAGGATGAGGGCTCGGACACCGACCTCCTTGAGGGCCACTGCCGTCGCCAACCCCACGATGCCGGCACCCACAATCACCACCTCCTCGATGGACAATCGTCCTCAAATTCGACCTAGTGTAGTGAAGGTGGTGTGCGCGTGAGTTTTGGTTTTGCGTTGGGATAAGGAGTCTCTTTTATCTTATAGTCGCTATTTATCGAGCCGCAAATCTTGTTTGTCTTTTGATAACTACGTGCCTGTTTACGTTTGCTACCGGAGCATCATTGAATGTAAAACATAGCTGCATAATGGGCGGGCAATGATTGAACGCAACGTGACAATATCTAGAAAGGAGCCAAACTTGAGGCAAGTTGCGTTTCCTGCCGGAGCATCATTGAATGAAAATTGCACTTGCATGATGGTGGGGCATTGATTGAACGCGACGTAGCAATCTCTAGAAAGGAACCAAACTGGAGGCAAGGTCCACTTATTTCACGTCATATAAATAACTTAAAAAATATATTTTTAAAAAATAATAACTTATATTATTTAAAATACTCTAATAAAATATATGTTCGTTATGGGTAATAATTTATGTCTCGATATTTCGTGGACGGTCAAATTTTCATCATTCATTTTTTCATTTTTGTGAGTGATATAAGTGATCATTTTATAAAATATTTTTCACATTATTCATTTTCTGCAAAACTAAACTTACTTTCTAATTTCGGTTTTTTTATATTTTTTGAACAACATTTCTGTTTTGTGAAATTGAAATTTCCAAAGAGAATAAAGATTTTACAAATTCATTTGATTTTCCAAATTTAATGAGCATCTTCTAATTAATGAAGGTCGACCAAATGTGTTTTCAGTGTTATTTTGGTTTTCTAATGGTGAAAGGCCGAAACTTAACCTATTTTTTCATGCGAAATTGGTATTTGGGTTTTGCTTAATCAATTATTGATGCCTTTCTCTGGGGCATGTGGATCATGTTCATCCTTGCGACCCATTAAATGTGAAGGGTCTGCTCATATTTATTTATTCGCCTAAAACTTCTATAAATCATAAAGAAATGGATCACGACTTTATACAAACTAGTTTGGTAAAAAGGATACGTTTGCCGGAAGTCTTAAAATCTATGGAAAAAAATATAATTGAGTCATAGAACTTTAAGAAAATGCAATCAAGTCCTAAAACTTGTCAAATTTGTGCAATCAAGTCCCTTATTTAATTTTGTGTAATTATCATTTTTCAAGGAGAAGAAAACAAGAAGTGTCAAAAGTTGTGCACTTTGCTCATTTTAGTGCCAAAAGTTTTCGTTGGAACACTTAAATACCAAATCAGAGGAAAAACAATCACTTAAGTGCATCCGGCGAGATATTTATGCCCAAATTAATATGTGATATTCATAAATAAATTTTTACTACTAAGTGACTTTTTTAAAAAATATTAGCCACGTCATTACAACATAGGAGAGAGAAAATATTTAAAAATGCCATCATTTTTTTAGCCCAAATGGATAGAATTAACAAAAGGACTCAATTGCACTAATTTGACAAGTTTTAGGACTTGATCCCACTTTTTTTTGTAAGTTTTATGACTCAATTCCACTTTCATAACAAGTTTTAGGACCTCTATTGTACATGCCCCCTTTTTTAAAATTTTTAGCTGTTTTATTTTTAACTAATTCAGTTTGCATTTTTAAATTGTAATTTATTTTTCAATGTTTAGCTTTTTTTTTAATTGCTGACTAGATCTCTAGCCAACCATGTCGGCTTCATATATTAATAAAAAAATGTTACATCAAATTTCTATCCAAGCAAATCATAGTTGGTATTTAAGTGATCGTTTTTCAAAAAAACTTGGCAACGAAGTAATATGGATGGAATTTTTTATATTAAAGTGAACATCGTACACAACTTTTCACACTCCTAATTTTCTTTTCTGCATTTTTCAAGACACAAGGCGCTGATGTGGCACCCACCGAGGCCATATCATAAAAACTTAGAAAAATTTACTGAAAAAAATGGAAATATTAAAAAGGATTCTCACTGGTTCATCTTATTCTTTTGTTGAGCGCTTACATGAACCCTGAGATTACAAAAAAAAAAAAAAAAAGGCTTTGCCCCAAATTCGATGCCTTGACATGATGAAACTCGAGAGGCTACTATCACGGCTTCAAGAAGATAGAACAATTTAAGTATTCGAAAAAAGGAAGAAGATGAACGGTCTAAGAAAAAGATGAAAATCAATTTTTTCTATTTTTCATTTTTTATCTTATATTTTTTTTTAGATTTTCAATTTTTTCTGATGTAGCGCTTAGTGGAAACAACATCGGCTCCACATGTATTAAAAATGTTAAAGAAAAATCATGTTACCATTTTTTATTAATCAAATTAGGCTAAGTCAATGGGGGGCTCGATTGCACCCATTTAATAAATTTTATAACTTAGTTGCATAGTTTAAGGACTCAATTGCACTTTTGTGATAAGTTATAGGACTTTAGGTATACTTAATCCTAGTTGAAAAATAGAGAACTAAAATTATTTCACAAATTGATCCACCGAAATTTTTGAATATAACATGACAAATTATAAGTATTGTTACTATAAACAAGTGCATCAGACTAAAGCATTCCGCAAATGAGTCAAATTACCATGTTGATCATTTTTGTAAACTAATGTGTAAAATTTCTGAATACACGTGTTTCACTTCTAGATTTATAATGTGCCAATAATTTAAGGATGCATTTGTTTCAAGAAAAACTTAGGATTTGAAAAATATTTTCAAGAAAATATCTAGTTTTATTACATAATTTGTGCACATTATGGTATTTGTTAAACAATGAAAGGAAACTCATATTGGTCAAGTTGGAGAACGTAAAATAATTATGGCCCATATGATATTATAATAATGGTTTAATAATTATTTCATGTTATGCTTAATTTATATTGGTTATGAAAGGATACGATCGAAAAAGTGCAAATATGATGTGTTTTGATGGAAGGCACCCCTAAAGTGACACTTCTTGGATAACGTTTTCTTTTTAAAAGAAAGTCTAATCCTCTTTCAAACCCCTACGAATAGACTTGACGATGTTAATAACATGATAGTGACTGTTGTTTTTATCCATAAAAAACAACGTAAAGTACAAAGGGTTAAGAAGAAAAATCAAGTCTTCAATGTCTCACGTAACAATCAACGCTTGAAGGTTTTGCTATGGATAAAGATATGTCTTCATCATCCATCTCACTTGTGAAAGTCATGAAGATCAATGATTGCTGTGATGATGAATTTTTGCATAGTTTTATGAAAAGTATGCTAACAAGGCCAACTGCAGATATTTTCGATAGTCTTCCTTCCTTTAGTTTTCGCTTACATCCAGTGGATTTTAACTTTGAGTTTTGTTAATCATTCTCACTTCAATAAGCTCAAATCTCTAAGTTGGAGTGCATGGGGCTTACCCTGGACAAACATGTAGGGAACCACATTCCATGCCCACCATTAGTAACTGCTAAGCAGTTATCCACGTTCAATTTTATTTTAAAAGCTGCGTTCTTTTCCTTTTGAGATTAATTAGATATCTCTTTCTCCACACTCACGTCGGTTATTAACAAGAAAGAGAACGACGACAAATGACGATAGATGACGCTCTTCTTTCTTCATTGTTGATTCATGATCTAAGTGTGGAATCTCTTCGAATTGAGAAGCCACTCTTAATATATGGCAATTACGATATATTCCTTGTATGATGTGTCGTTTGATCAGTGATGCAAATTAGATTAGGGCATGTTCTTTCGCACATGTTTCGTTGACAAATAAAGAATTGGTTTCCCCTTCACTCTGTCCTCCCTTGCCTTGCCCGTTTCCTTTCCTCCTTGGTGCTGGAGAGTTTTCCTTATGTTGCTGTTCATGCCTGCTATTGCAGCTGGAGAAGTCCAGTTGCACACTGCACCTCCAACCGGTTATGGCTAGGCCGATTTCAACTCCAATTCCGATCAAATGCTTAATTCAAATGCTTAATTCAAATAAGATGAACCTTTCAGTTATGAGTCACAATAACCTTCATCATCGTTTATCAAACAAAATAGAAGACCATTACCCATTTGCAACTCCATAACTAGCTGGAGCTTTCGGATTCACGCGAAGGCAAAGAGGAGACACTAGGAAGCTTCCCACAATCATATTGTGTGATACTGCCTACTACCCTTGCCAAGAGGAACCCGAAGAACAAAACATCCCTTAGGAACCTCATTAATCGACTAGAACCACCTTGTTGCAACCATCCAGACAAGTACGATGCCGTTATCAGCATCGCCACCCTCAGTCTCCTCTCCTTCGCATACCTCTCTATAGCAAATCCAGCATCTCGGACCATGAGTTCGCCGTGCTTGGAAACCGAGCCCCCAAGGTGCCGGCCCAATACCACCGCGTCCTCAAGTGCTGAGCATCCACCTTGGCCCAAGTCAGGAGTCATTGGGTGCATAGCATCTCCAGCCACCGTGATGTTTGATTGGGCTAGGTTTCCAAACAGGACGTCCCAAGGGTATCGGAACATCAGCGGGGCCCATGACAAACTCGAAAGATCGGAGTGCTTGACAATGTTGAGGTATATGGGCGGTAAGTCCTTTGCCAAATTTTCCATCACCTCCCTTTGGATCATTTGCGGATCTGCTTCTTTTTCCATACCTTTAGAATTGAAATATTAGAGATTAATGAGGATTAGTAAGGTAGTATCACATATTCATTGATCTCCGAATTTGAGAATTAATTCTTCATAACTATTTCTTTCTTTTCCACAAAAACCAATAAATCCAAAACGATTGAACGGAAGAAAAAATGTGTATATATAATACATACGTACCTCCAGGAGGGCTCTTCCCTATGAAGAACCAGTACACTTCCTTATCATTGAGAATGAAAAAGCCTGCCCTAATGCCCGCATCTACAAATTGTTGAATCCCGTAGCTGTGGTCATATCCGTGACCCTTTGGGAACACGGCCAACCCGCGCACCGCCCACCGGCCCGAATAGACTGGAGAGCGAAGTCTAAGCCAATGGGCAACAATGGAGTGAATACCATCGCATCCTATAACAACCTACACGTACAATAATTACTAATTTTTGCTTGCATAAACCAAAATAGGCAAGCTACCATTTCAAATGAAGTTAGTTGAGAACTATAGAAACCTTGGACTTTATGATGGACCCATCTTCAAGCGTGATGATACAAATGGGTGAGTGTTCTTCTTCTTGGGTTTTGACGGAAGTTATCTTGGAAGAGAATCGAATGCTATTTGGAGGAAGCTCCTCTGCCAGAACTTCCAGCAAGACTTTTCGGTGAACCGCTCTTGCTTGGGTTCCAGTCCTGCTCAATTCCGAAGGCGTGGTTTTGTACCCTTAGCATACAAACACATGGACAAAATACACGATTGTTGCTAAAAACAAGCAGTCGAACTATAAGATGAACTCCATACGAAGAGCAGCACAAGATCCACTAAAGATCAAGCAATACAACGAAAATTATAATAACATGCGAATTACGTAAACACTCTCAATAGTTTTCCAGTTTTTTGCATAATGTTTAACTCTCAAATTCCTCACGAAATAACATCACAAAGGTGTTCACAAAATCTGACCACATATTTTATGGGCTTCAACACTAAAAGTTCCTCTTGGATACTCTTCACAAAGAAAACCCACGTCTTATATACAAAATAACTGGAAAAAAAAAAAGAGGAAATCCCTTGTAGGAAACCTACTTAAATTAGGGCGCCGATTTGGAACGAGTTCAGTTTGCAGACCTCAAAATTGAGACGTATTTTCAACAATATAGTCAGAAAAAGTCGTCTGATTCGATCTAACAAAAGGAGTATTAAATGATCAAACTTCATTAATGATCATATTCTTAAAAGATGAGCTGTAAAAATAGTGGGTATTTGCCCCATTCATGTTATATTTCTGATGGTCATTAATATCATTTTGGACGAAATAAAACCAATAGTACAGGATTACAAGAAATTAATTGATCTAAAACGTTAAACAGTAAATTAAGGAAACAAGAGAAGGTGATAAAGGTAGATAGAAAACATGAAAAGGAATTTGAGATTCACCGGCTATTTGCAGGATAATGCACCTCTTGAATCGATTTAGTCTTGAGATCAGTAATGTATGCCCTGAACAGAAGTACATAAAGAATCAGAATATTTTAATAAGAAACTATTTTTGCCCGTAATTATAAAAGAACTGATTCTGAAGTTCCCGAAACCTAAAATCAATTTAGCAAAGTACACAGCCAATGTAGAGCTAATATTTCTACTCAGTATATCTTGCTTGAGCAGCCTGTTGTTCTTTTCCACTCATATAGCACTTTTTCCCTTCGTTTGATGAATACAAAAGGTAAATTTCACGGTGCATTTTACGACAAGCTACTGTACTTTTCTCTTATTCACGAAATGCACTCAAAGGTAAATTGGAAAGGAACAAAGCAAAGGCCGAATTCCACTCAATTTGAGTGGCGTCATCCTCCATTGGTTTCTTCTGCCTCGAGAAATCAAACAATCAGGTTTGAAAAAGCCGGAAATTATATTTATCCTTTTCCAGTAATAACAGAGAAATCACTCATTTAACTCTCGATCCGTACATCACTGTTGAAGTAAACAGTGGATCAGGTTTTAAATGCTTCAGCAAGCAAGGACCTCACCTTTCGAAAGGCGCATAGAGGGCTCTGAGCTTGTCCGACACCCCAAGCGCGTCGAGCGCGACCCACGCGTTGGGGAAGAGACCGATAGCTGCGCCGGTGGATCGCAGCTCCTTCGATTTCTCGAGGACGAGGGCTCGGACACCGACCTTCTTGAGGGCCAATGCCGTCGCCAACCCCGCGATGCCGGCGCCGACAATCACCACCTCCTCCATGGACAATCGTCTTCTAATTCGAGCTGGTGTAGCGAAGTTGGCGTTTGCGTGTATTTTGCTTTTGCGTTGGGATGAGCAGTCTCTTTTATCTTGTGGTTGCTATTTATAGAGTGGCAGAACTTGTTCGTCTTTTGATAACTACGTAACTGCTTACGATTGCTACCGGAGCATCATTGAATGTAAATTACAGGTGCAGAAGCTGCAGAAGGGCGTGGCAATGATCGAACGAAACGCGACAATCTCCAGAAAGGAGCCATACTTGAGGCGAGGTCCACTTATATCACGTCAAATAAATAATTTTAAAAATATATTTTTTCAAAAATAATAATTTATATTGTTTAAAATTATCCAATAAAATATATTTTTGTTATAGATAATAATTTATATCTTGATATTTCGTAGATCGTGAAATTTTCTTCATTCATTTATTTTTTGAGCAATATAGATGATCATTTTCATGAAGTATTTTTCAAATCATTCATTTTTTACAAAATTAAACTCATTTTCTAATTTCGATTTTCTTTTATATTTTGGAACAACATTTCTGTTTCGTGAAATTAATATTTCCACTGAGAAAAAATATTTTACAAATTCATTTGGTTTTCCAAATTTAATGAGCATATTCTAATTAATGAAGATCGACCAAATGTGTTTTCAGTGTTATTTTGGTTTTCAAATGGTGAAAAGCCGAGACCTAACCTATTTTTTTTTTATGCGAAATTGGTCTTTTGCTTTTGCTTAATCAATGATTGACGCCTTTCTCTGGGGCATGTGGATCATGGTCATCCTTGCGGCCCATAAAATGTGAAGGGTCTGCTCATATTTATTTATTCGTCTCAAACTTTTATAAATCATAAAGAAATGGATCACACTTTGTACAAACTAATTTGGTAAAAGGGATACGTGTGTGCCGGAAGTCTTAAAATTTATGGAAAAAATATATTGAGTCATAGACTTTTCAGAAAATGCAATTATGTCCTAAAACTTATCAAATTTGAGCTGTCAAGCTCCTTTTAATACTACAGTAAGCGTACATAACTTTTGGTACTTCGAGTATTCTTTTCTCATTTTTTCAAGACACAAGGTGCTAATGTGGCACCCACCAAGGCCCCATAATAAAAAATTAAAAAACTCATACAGAAAAAATGGAAATATTTAAAAGGATTCTTACTAGTTCATCTCATTCTTTTGTTGATTGCTTACATGAAAATCTGAGATTGAAAAAATAAAAAATAAAAATCCTGGTATGGCTTTGCTCCAAATTCGATGTCTTGACATGGCCTAAGGCTCGATGAAATTCGAGAGGCTATTACCGCCGCTCCAAGGAGATAGAACAGTTTAAGTATTCGAAAATGAAAAAGACAAAAAAAGAAGATGAACTGTCTACGAAAAGGATGAACATCATTTTTTTTCCTATCTTATTTTTCATTTTTATCCTTGTTTTTTAGATTTTAGATTTTTTTTTCATGATCTGGCACTTAGTGGAAACAACATCAGCGTTATGTGTATTGCAAATGATTTTTAAAAAAAGTAATGTTACCGTTTTTTATTAATCAAATTGGGCTCGGTTAATGGAGGGGCTTGATTGCACCATTTAATAAATTTTATAACCTAATTGCATAGTTCAACAACTCAATTGCACTTTTGCAATAAGCTTTAGCACTTTTGATACACTTAACCCTGGGTGAAATAGAGGACTAAATTGTTTCACAAATTGATCCACAAAAATCTTTTAATATAACATGAAAAATTATAAGTATTGTTACTATAAAAAAGTGCAAAATATTCAAGTATTCTGCAAATAAATCAAATTACCATGTAGATCATTTTTTAAAATTGTTATGTGAAAAGTCTGAATACACGTGTTTTACTTCTAGATGTATAATATGTCGATAATTGGAAGATGCGTTTTGTTTCATGGAAAACTCAAGATTTAAAAAATATTTTCCAAAAAATGTTCAGTTGTATTAGTTAAAAAAATTAGGTAATGTAAAGTATTTTCATTATTAACGATGATTTATGCTTGGCTATTTTCATGGGTGATAAAAATATTTATGTTCATTTATTTTTTTTAGAGATATAATTAATCATTTATTAGAAATATTTTACAAATATTGAGTTTTTTGAATGGGGGTATTTTCACTTCCCATATGACTAAATACACCATGTTGTTACTAATAAGATAAAACTGCTATAATTATTCAATTATAATTTAAAATGGTGGCCCAAAATTATTTACTTTCCTCCTCTCTCTCTCTCTCTCTCTCTCTCTCTCTCTCTCTCTCATTTCTGTGTATGATCTAGTTGTCATACTTAAGAATATCACTTGGTTTTGTCATGTTTATCGTGGAAATCACATGTATATTAAAAGCACTATGTTTTTTCTATTTGTTTTAGATTTTACTTATGTAGAAATTGCCTTTGTCGAAGAGAAGAACTTCCAAGAAATGTTGTCCTTTTTTAGGCTGTTGAACAAATTTATGGATTAATTTTAATGTAATATTTTTAAAAATTTAACATAAAAAACTTGTTGAAATAGTCAAATGTTTATAAACTTTTATTTTTCGTGTGCATATCACTATCTTATTTTATTAGTTAAAAAGTATGTGATTTTGATTTAGCAAAACCTCGGCCCCATATTAGTGTTAAGAGCGTGAACATTGAAGAGAGAAAAAGAGAAGAAGACACATAAATATTTACATGGAAAACCCTTTCAAAAGCAAAAAGAGAAAAACTACATTGCTGCACTAAACAATCTTTGTACTCTTAATATCAGTTTTTAGTATTAGAAGTTACAACTATAAAAGAA
>JAGVVM010011037.1:0-15280 GCA_019149425.1 Psidium friedrichsthalianum
ACCTTTTTGAACAAAAATTTTTTTCTTATTTTCACATTTTTTAATACTTTTAGAAATTAGAAAGATACTGGAAAATTAATTAAAAAAATAGCATTCAAGGCCACAAAAATACAAAAAATAGTCATATTTTTATTTTATTTTTCCCTTCATTTGGCCAAATGAATTTTGAAAAATTCAGTCTGGAATTTAGATTTTCTTTGTTAATTTCATTTCAAATTATTTAAAAAAATTCTAGAAATTTCATTTTGGCTCTGTAATTTTTCATTTTGCATTTTTAGAGTCGTGTCATCCTCCTCTATTTTTCAAATTAAAAATCTGGTCCAAAAACCCACAAAATTGTCCAATTTTGCTAAAAAGGACCAGAATGCAATTTTCAATTTTTAAATTAGTCCTAAAAACACTTAAAATGCAATTAAAAATTTTCTAGGGACTAATTGAAAATCAGGGCACGTCACCCCCTAGTTTTGACCTTTTGAATCCATTGGTCATGTCAATTTTGCAAAAAGGTCATTAAGAGTCTGGATTTTGCAAAATGGATCCTTGGTCCAAATTAAATTTTGGGTTTATGCAAATTCGCTAAAAATCTGAGAGAAAAATCACTTTTTCTATGGAAATCTTGGTCCTGAGCTCGATTCTGCATCAATTTGGAGAAATTATGGCAAAATTGTGTTTAATTTGGAATTTGGGTCGGTCGATTGACCGACCGTCAACCCTTTGACCCAGAAAAAAACTAGAATATGGTTCTGGTTCTCATCCTCGCGCGCGCGAATGGAAGACGCCTAAGATTGATTCTGAATGGGCAACTACCGTCAGAGCTCGACGATCCGACAGAAATTTGCCCTACGACGACGTGCCAAATGGCACGTGGTTTCGTGCCGGGGCACGTGAACAATGGCCGGCGAGATACCGCCCGCTCGAACTCCAGAATTTGAATTTTTTTTGGTGCGGATTCTCTACTACGAATGAGGGAATCTCAATTATTTGGTGAGTATAAAATGGGGGTCTTAACTAGGTTAAAGGGGGAACAAAAGAGAGAGATTGACGGAGAGAGAGAGCTAAGAGAGGCCATTTTGAAGCTCGAAGAAGTCGACTGTGATTGGAGAGTTGGGCAACTCAGAACAAACCGATTCGTGAAACTACCTTAGGAAGATTGCCTGAGTTGGAGGAAGTGGCTCATGCCAGTTTCAAAGCTTGCGACACAAAAACATAAGTTACAGTCTCAAACTAAGCTCGGTGCTTCAATGGCAACTTCTTAATCCGGCCACGATCCTTGTTTTTCTTTTGTGGCTTTTGTCCCTCATACGTCACTGAATTTGTTCGCGTTTCATTTCTGTATCGATTATGCATGAGGGTCTGCATTTAAAGCCTCTTACCTCCGCCCGACTGCCGTGACTTGGCCAGCTCAATCTAGCGATTAGAGCTCAATCCGAGCTGAAGGTAAGTCTCCTGAACCTTTGTTTGTTCTGTAGGTGGATGGAATTGAATAGTTATGTTCTGCTTTAAGAGATTGAATCACCATTGTTGTCGTCTGCTTGAGCTTGAATTCGCGAATCCGTTTGATGATCAGGGCTAGTTTCTAGTATGTTGTAGAGGATGATTAGAGAATCATTTGAGACTGATCTCGCTTCATTCTGTAAAAATCCGCCGTTAGATGACCGCCTGAAATGTAGCCGTCTACCTGGTTTGGTCTGACGAAGAAGACGAATCCAGTCAGCTGGTTGACTTGGTCAACGTCTGACGTGGCAGTCCATGTCATGCGCCACGTCAGCACGTGACCTAGTCAAATAATGACGTGGACGACACGTCGATTCGTCTGTATAATAAAAAGGGACCAATAATTTGATCCGACGGTCGGGGGTCTGCCAAGTGTCTAGATCGTAGAATTTAGGGGGGATAAAGATTCCAATTCAAGCCTATAATCATTTCCACAAATCGAAAAATCAATGAACGGTAGGATCGAGTCTACCTGTAGCATTAGCCGTCAGATCTGGTACGTAGTTTGGACGATCAGGATCAGTCTTGGGATTTGATCTTGCTGTAGGTTTGGCGTAAAAGATGGATGGTCAGATTTAAGTAACATGGGGTTTTCATGGCCGTTCGATCAGAAACGGGTGGGAGAATAAAAAGAAATGAATGAAATAAAATTTTAAAAATTCAAAAAAATGAACCCTAAAACTACATTGTTTTTACGTTGGGCTAGGTTAGTGAGTCTTGAGCCGGTTTGGTTAGTGGTGTCGGGTTCAAGCCGACCGGCCCGTATAATCAAAGATAAAGAAAAATAATAAAAAAGAGAGAAATCCTCAGAAAAATATAATAAAATTAATCAATAAAAAATATAAAAAACGGTGTCGTTTTAGTCTAGGGTTTTAGATTAAGCTCGAGTCAGTTGGGCCGGGTCAACTGACCCGACCATTAAATAATAAAAAATAAAAATAAAAATAAAAATAAAAATAAAAATAAAGATAAAAAAAATTTCAGAAAATATAAAAAATGTCAAAATAGGGAAAATTCTAAAAAAATAAAAAAATAAAAAAATTCAGAAAATCATAAAAAATCAGGAAAATTCATGAATTACAGAAAATAAAGAAAATAATAAAGTCATAGAATTCTAGAAAATTCTAAAAAATTTAAAAAAATGTAGAGATATTGGAAAAATAGGAAAAATCCTAAAAAATAGAACAAAAATAAAAAAAATTTCTCAAAAAAATGTCCAAAATAGAAAGGTCTTTAGAAAATCATAAAACCTCTAAAAAAAATTCAAAAAAATTCAAAAATTCTTGAAAATCAGGAAATTAAGGACAAACCACTTTCAACTGGTTTGACCTATTTCACATTTTGACCTCCCAGTCTTGAAAAATTAACATTTTTCCCTTTTGGTTAATTTTGACCCAAATTTTCCCAAATCATCCCTGAACTTAGTTGGCGCCTTCCTAGGTTTCTGAGACTCATCTAGGCTGTTTTGACTGATCTGATGTGATTTTTCTTTGAATTGATTTCTTGATTGCGCATTTATTTTAATGATTTGTGATTGATAGGACAGATATTCCCATCTGCATGAACCCATTAGACTTTTAGGACTCACCTTACCCAAAGAATACCTGCGTGAACCCTCTAGATTAGGAATCACTCAATTAGGTATCGAAAGGGCGTCAATAGCAATATTGGCGTAACTAAGTCCCGAACCCAAAATATCTGGTTTTCGCAGAATCGAGCGATCTCTCCCAATCGCTTGATAGGGTTTCGATCATACCCTCCAAAAATGATCGGTGGCAATCCTATTACACGTACACCGATACACATGTCACTGACCACACTAAGGTCGATCCCACGTTTTAAATTGCTTGAGGCGATTTGGTATGAGCTGCGAGGGCCCAAGCTAAGCCCAGATCTTAGATGGGACTAGCAATCTATTAGCCCCCTCAAGATGGGAAATCTCGGGAGGGTCGCGACAAATGGAAATGTTGTCATTGCTGATAACGCAATAAATGGAACGTAGACTATAGAAAGCTGCCACCGAACCCAACTTGAAGAATTCCAGTTGAGAGAAAGAGACTGCCCAGGTCGGAGGAGACTGCGGACCTGGTAGGTCGTTCATCAATATTGAATTTTAATTTTTGTTTGATTCATTCGCTTATTCCTCGAAATGTTTTTGCTGCTCTGGGTTGTTTTCGGGGAGTTTAAAACAAATTAAAGAAAGAATAAAAAAAAGAAAAGGACAAAAGGCAACAGAAGTTCTGCCTTCATGCGTAATCATGGGAAGTAGAAAACCAGAAAAAGACCAAAAATAATAATAATAATAAAAATAAAAAAATAAATAGAAATTTCCATATTAGCAAAAGAAAGGTTGATTTGGGTCTGATTTGGTTTTGGGTGCGTGCGGGCTTAGGAACGAAATCTGATTAGAGTTGGGCTCAATCGGTAGGCCCTGTTCATTCAAATTGGGCTAGGACTAGGTTTAAGTCAAGTTGGGCCTTAGAATAGATTTTCGTTTGGACTTCAAGCCTCTCCAATTTCGCTGCTTCAGAAGGGTGGGCTTCAGATTACCATTTTTTGAAATAAATAATATAAAAAATATATCATAATAATAACAATAAAATAAATAAAAATAAAGAAAAAGTAAAAAAGGATTTTAAAAAAAAAATCCAAAACATCCAAAAAAAGGAAAAAATTGATAAAAATAATATAAAATTCCAAAAAATTTCAGAAAATTCAGAAAAGTTTCAAAAACTAGAAAACGAGCCATTTCGACTGGCCAATCCTATTTTGATGATTCACTTCTTGAGTCTTGAAAAATGACCATTTTGCCCTACTGGTTAGTTTGACCCAATTTTTTTCAATTATCCAAATGATTTCATGAAATAAAATGGTACCGAAATGGCTTAGAGTAATCTAACGTAACCAAGTCCCTGAACTCATTTTCTCTGGTTCGCAGAAATAAATTAATTCTCCCGTTAATTATTTAGGTGTCTGATCAGCCTACCAAAAAATGATTAGTGGCGACTCAAATTCAAAAATCATTTGAAAAAAAATCTAAGTTGCGATTCAGTAGGGCTTGGGAGGATCCAAATTAGATTAGTCAATTAACCTGATAATCCGTTCACGTAGTCAAATAATTTTCGGGTCGTGACGGTCGTGACAGTCGCGACCTAAAATTCGGTGAAATTCTAGTTTAACGGATTTTCAGGTTAATCAAATTAACTAACCTAATTCGGACTCTCCCTAGTTCTACCGAATCGCAACTTTGGTTCAGCATGTAACATGCGAAAATTTCAATAGGAGTCACCACTAATCGTTCTTGGTAGGTCGATTAGAAACTAAGTAAATTAGCGGGAGAACTAAATTACTTTTACGAACCAGAGATTCAAAGTCGGGGATTTGATTACGCTAGATTACTCTAACGCCATTTCGGCATCATTTTATTTCATGAAAAATCATTTGAGAATGTAGCATTAATTAATTTTAACCTAAGTCACTAATAAAGGTTATCATGCGGGTGCACAAATAAGTAATTGAATATCTAGAAACCAAGTAAGTCAAGGAGCATACCATGCCAACAATTTTTTTTTGTTTGTTTTCGTTCTTTCTTTATGAATGCATGAAAAGTTGTTTATAGCAATGTATAAAATTACTCTAAAATGCAATGGCATAATTAATGCAATCTAATGACATGACATAAATGACGTGGCAAAAAAATGACATGACACAAAATGTCATATCAAAGATGACATGGCATAGATAATGTAGCAAACATGACGTGACAAATATGACATGATGACGTGGTATATGCGAATATGACATATGCGAACATAGACATACGGATATGACATGCGTACGTGTTTAGTAATAGATATATCACAAAAACAGTGAAAGAAATCTATGATTTAACAAACAAGTTCGATAATATAATATAATCAAAAGATGCAATATAAAAAGTAATAAATAAAGATAAGCATTAAAATTCCCTGAAGCCGAAAAGAGAGAATGAGTTAACGACTTCTGTGCAGTGTTATGACCTCCAACAAGTGCTCGGCCTACCGATTCTGGGGTTTGATAAGTGTAAAGATCAAAATACAAAAGGTGAAAATACAAGGGATCTTTACACAAGCAAGTAGGAGGCAGAGTCTACAGCAATATGGGGTTCAGATCTTTTAAGCGAAATGCAGAAAATTGCAATACGAATACGACATATGGATACGAAGACATACAAATACGACATGCGTACGTGTTCAGTAACAGATATATCACAAAATAGTCAAAGAAATCTATGATTTCACAAACAAGTTCAATAATATAAGTGATGAAAAGACGCAATAAAAAGTAGTAAATAAAGATAAGTATTAAAATTCCCTAAAGCTAGAAAGAGAGGTGAGTTAACGACTTCTGTGCAGTGTTATGACCTTCAACAGGTGGCTCGCCTTACCGATCTGGGCTTTGATATTGTGAAGATAAAAATACAAAAGATGGAATACGGGGGATCTTTACAACACCAAGTAGGAGGCAGAGCCTACCGCAATCTGGGGTCGGATTTTTTAAGCAAAAAATGCAGAAAAAATGTAATACGAATATGATATGTGGATAAAGAGACATACGAATACGATATGACAAATCATCAATTTAAATCAATCCATTTAGGCAACGAAATTCTCGAAAATTTTAATGGTTAGGATCGTTATCTCATTTGTGAATGAACTTTTCCAAATTCGAATCGATATTGAATCGATTTGGAATCATGGACAGCGAACTTGCGACTAGTGATGATGGCTACGACTAAGGCATAGGACTCCTCGGTGCGCGGAGATGCTCATGTGGACGGCCGTTGGCCGACAGCACTATAGAACCAACAAGCTTGCTGAACTCTATGAGATGCTGGTCTCAGTCGATAATACATCAGGATTGAGTTTCAATGAACTCTCTGATTCTCAGATTCCTCTAGCAATACCATAAGCTCCTCCCCAAAGTAATCCACTAGTATTTCTTGTCCCTTTCTCATCAAGAACATGGATTCACGTATCCAAATTCTCCTACTCTTTGATGGATTTTGTCGAGGTGATTCTGACTCAATGGTGATTGGCAAAGTATTCACCATGGAACCCGACCATCAGCGAAGAAATTGACACCGAGAACAAGACAACACCGTAGGTGTTTACAAGCACCAATGAACTTGCATAAAACTCATGATAAAGGGTTGCCATGCGGCTAATATGCAAAAGGATGCCAAGGATAACTCCAAGAAGCTACAACAAGACAAAGTTGTAAAGATTGAACTGAAGAAATAACATATTCAATGCCAGGTTTGGAGCGCAGGTTCACGATAGAAGAGCAATTGTCTATGACCAGCTTCACCTCAGCCAGCAGGTGCAATGGCTATTTGTGAGATGCTCGCGACATGGACTCATCAGACAGAACTCGGAGAAAAGATGGAGGTGAAGATGTAAATCTCTTAGTGAAGACTTGTTAAGGCAAGTTGACGGCGAACGCTGAATTCGTGGAAACAAATTTGCTTGAACTAGCACTGAAGTTGAAGCCTTCGGTGATGTAAATAGAGATTGTAGAGGGGTATGCTCCTCTTTTGCTTTATCTGCAAATAAGCTTCACGCAAGATTCGCTGCACGATGTAGCATCAAATAGAAATCAGAGGGCGGATCTGTCCTCTTTGTCGCGACCTAAAAAGTTCGAACGAGCGAAAATTTTAGGTTAATGGATTATCAGGTTTATTAGATTGGCTAACCTAATACGGACTCTCCCAAGCCCTACCAAATCACAACTTTGATTTTGTTCAAATGATTTTAGAATTTGGAGTCGCCACTAATCATTTTTTGATAGGTCGATTAGAAACCTAAGTAAATTAGCGGGAGAACTAAATTACTTCTACGAACTAGAGATTATGAGTTCGGGGACTTGGTTATACTAGTTAATTAAAACTAATGCCCTTTCGGTACCTTAATTTCATGATATCCTAATTTGAGAACTCAGGCTTGGTTTACTCCTAAGGCTCTAGTGATGTGTTCTTTTTTTTTTTTTTTGTATTTTCACTTTTTAAATGGAATGCATGGATGGTAATGGTGTCATGGATAGCAAAACGTGAATATGCAGATATAGACATACGAATGCGGACATGCAATCATGAATATGCAGCATAGTATACTATGCTTGCATATTCATGATTGCATGTCGCATTCGTATGTCTATATCTGAATATTCACGTTTTGCTTATCCATGCACCATTACCATCCATGCATTCCATTTAAAAAGTGAAAATACAAAAAAAAAAAAAAGAACACATCACTAGAGCCTTAGGAGTAAACCAAGCCTGAGTTCTCAAATAGGATATCCATGAAATTAAGGTACCGAAAGGGCATTAGTTTAATTAACTAGTATAACCAAGTCCCCGAACTCATAATCTCTAGTTCGTAGAAGTAATTTAGTTCTCCCGCTAATTTACTTAGGTTTCTAATCGACCTATCAAAAAATGATTAGTGGCGACTCCAAATTCTAAAATCATTTGAACAAAATCAAAGTTGTGATTTGGTAGGGCTTGGGAGAGTCCGTATTAGGTTAGCCAATCTAATAAACCTGATAATCCATTAACCTAAAAAATTTTCGCTCGTTCGAACTTTTTAGGTCGCGACAAAGAGGACAGATCCGCCCTCTGATTTCTATTTGATGCTACATTCGTGCAGCGAATCTTGCGTGAAGCTTATTTGCAGATAAAGCCAAAAGAGGAGCATACCCTCTACAATCTCTATTTACATCACCGAAGGCTTCAACTTCAGTGCTAGTTCAAGCAAATTTGTTTCCACGAATTCAGCGTTCGCCGTCAACTTGCCTTAACAAGTCTTCACTAAGAGATTTACATCTTCACCTCCATCTTTTCTCCGAGTTCTGTCTGATGAGTCCATGTCGCGAGCATCTCACAATAGCCATGCACCTGCTGGCTGAGGTGAAGCTGGTCATAGACAATTGCTCCTTCTATCGTGAACCTGCGCTCCAAACCTGGCATTGAATATGTTATTTCTTCAGTTCAATCTTTACAACTTTGTCTTGTTGTAGCTTCTTGGAGTTATCCTTGGCCATCCTTTTGCATATTTAGCCGCATGGCAACCCTTTATCATGAGTTTTATGCAAGTTCATTGGTGCTTGTAAACACCTACGGTGTTGTCTTGTTCTCGGTGTCAATTCTTCGCTGATGGTCGGGTTCCATGGTGAATACTTTGCCAATCACCATTGAGTCAGAATCACCTCGACAAAATCCATCAAAGAGTAGGAGAATTTGGATACGTGAAATCCATGTTCTGATGAGAAAGGGACAAGAAATACTAGTGGATACTTTTGGGGAGGAGCTTATGGTATTGCTAGAGGAATCTGAGAATCAGAGAGTTCATTGAAACTCAATCCTGATGTATATCGACTGAGACCAGCATCTCATAGAGTTCAGCAAGCTTGTTGGTTCTATAGTGCTGTCGGCCAACGGCCGTCCACATGAGCATCTCCGCGCACCGAGGAGTCCATGCCTTAAGTCGTAGCCATCATCACTAGTCGCAAGTTCGCTGTCCATGATTCCAAATCGATTCAATATCGATTCGAATTTGGAAAAGTTCATTCACAAATGAGGTAACGATCCTAACCATTAAAATTTTCGAGAATTTCGTTGCCTAAATGGATTGATTTAAATTTTGATTTGTCATATCGTATTCGTATGTCTCTTTATCCACATATCATATTCGTATTACATTTTTCTGCATTTTTTGCTTAAAAAAATCCGAAACCCCAGATTGCGGTAGGCTCTGCCTCTATTGGTGTTGTAAAGATCCCCCGTATTCCATCTTTTGTATTTTTATCTTCACAATATCAAAGCCCAGATCGGTAAGGCGAGCCACCTGTTGAAGGTCATAACACTGCACAGAAGTCGTTAACTCACTCTCTCTTTCTAGCTTTAGGGAATTTTAATACTTATCTTTATTTACTACTTTTTATTGCGTCTTTTCATCACATTATATTATTGAACTTGTTGTGAAATCATAGATTTCTTTGACTATTTTGTGATATATCTGTTACTGAACACGTACGCATGTCGTATTTGTATGTCTTGTATCCATATGTCGTATTCGTATTGCAATTTTCTGCATTTTCGCTTAAAAGATCTGAACCCCATATTGCTGTAGACTCTGCCTCCTACTTGCTGGTGTAAAGATCCCTTGTATTTCACCTTTGTATTTTGATCTTTACATTATCAAACCCCAGAATCGGTAGGCCGAGCCACTTGTTGGAGGTCATAACACTGCACAGAAGTCGTTAACTCATTCTCTCTTTTCGGCTTCAGGGAATTTTAATGCTTATCTTTATTTTATTACTTTTATATTGCATCTTTTGATTATATTATATTATCGAACTTGTTTGTTAAATCATAGATTTCTTTCACTGTTTTGTGATATATCTATTACTAAACACGTACGCATGTCATATCCGTATGTCTATGTTCGCATATGTCATATTCGCATATACCACGTCATCATGTCATATTTGTCACGTCATGTTTGCTACATTATCTATGCCATGTCATCTTTGATATGACATTTTGTGTCATGTCATTTTTGCCACGTCATTTTATGTCATGTCATTAGATTGCATTTAATTATGCCATTGCATTTTAGAGTAATTTTATACATGCTTATAGAACAACTTTTCATGCATTCATAAAAGAAAGAACGAAAACAAACAAAAAAAATTTTGTATGGCATATGCTCCTTGAGCTTACTTGGTTTCTAGATATTCAATTACTTATTTGTGCACCCGCATGATAACCTTTATTAGTGACTTAGGTTAAAATTAATTAATGCTACATTCTCAAATGATTTTTCATGAAATAAAATGATGCCGAAATGGCGTTAGAGTAATCTAGCGTAATCAAACCCCGGACTTTGAATCTCTGGTTCGTAAAAGTAATTTAGTTCTCCCGCTAATTTACTTAGGTTTCTAATCGACCTACCAAGAACGATTAGTGGTGACTCCTATTGAAAATTTCGCATGTTACATGCTGAACCAAAGTTGCGATTCGGTAGAACTAGGGAGAGTCCGAATTAGGTTAGTTAATTTGATTAACCTGAAAATCCGTTAACTAGAATTTCACCGAATTTTAGGTCGCGACTGTCACGACCGTCACGACCCGAAAATTATTTGACTACGTGAACGGATTATCAGGTAATTGACTAATCTAATTTGGATCCTCCCAAGCCTACTGAATCGCAACTTAGATTTTTTTCAAATGATTTTTGAATTTGAAGTCGCCACTAATCATTTTTGGTAGGATCAGACACCTAAATAATTAACGGGAGAATTAATTTATTTCTGCGAACAGAGAAAATGAGTTCAGGGACTTGGTTACGTTAGATTACTCTAACGCCATTTCGGTACCATTTTATTTCATGAAAAATCATTTGGGATAATGAAAAAATTTGGGTCAAACTAACCAGTAGGGCAAAATGGTCATTTTTCAAGACTCAAGAAGTGAAAATCATCAAAAATAGGATTGGCCAGTCGAAATGGCTCGTTTTCTAGTTTTTGACTTTTTGAATTTCTGAAATTTTTTGGAATTTTATATTATTTTTATCAATTTTTTCCTTTTTTGGATGTTTTGGATTTTTTTTTAAAATCTTTTTTACTTTTTCTTTATTTTTATTTATTTTATTGTTATTATTATGATATATTTTTTATATTATTATTTCAAAAAATGGTAATCTGAAGCCCAACCCTTCTGAAGCAGCGAAATTGGAGAGGGCTTGAAGTCCAAACGAAAATCTATTCTAAGGCCAACTTGACTTAAACTAGTCCTAGCCCAATTTGAATGAACAGGGCCTACCGATTGAGCCCAACTCTAATCAGATTTCGTTCCTAAGCCCGCACGCAACCAAACCAAATCAGACCCAAATTCAACCTTTCTTTTGCTAATATGGAAATTTCTATTTATTTTTTTTTTTATTATTATTATTATTTTTGGTCTTTTTCTGGTTTTCTACTTCCCATGATTACGCATGAAGGCAGAACTTCTGTTGCCTTTGTCCTTTTCTTTTTTTTATTCTTTCTTTAATTTGTTTTAAACTCCCCGAAAACAACCCAGAGCAGCAAAAAACATTTCGAGGAATAAGCGAATGAATCAAACAAAAATTAAAATTCAATATTGATGAACGACGTACCAGGTCCGCAGTCTCCTCCGACCTGGGCAGTCTCTTTCTCTCAACTGGAATTCTTCAAGTTGGGTTCGGTGGCAGCTTTCTATAGTCTACGTTCCATTTATTGCGTTATCAGCAATGACAACATTCCATTTGTCGCGACCCTCCCGAGATTTCCCATCTTGAGGGGGCTAATAGATTGTAGTCCCATCTAAAGATCTAGGCTTAGCTTGGGCCCTCGCAGGCTCATACCAAATCGCCTCAAGCAATTTAAAACGTGGGATCGACCTTAGTGTGGTCAGTGACATGTGTATCGGTGTACGTGTAATAGGAGTTGCCACCGATCATTTTTTGGAGGGTATGATCGGAAACCCTATCAAGCGATTGGGAGAGATCGCTCGATTTGCGAAAACCAGATATTTTGGGTTCGGGGACTTAGTTACGCCAATATTGCTATTGACGCCTTTCGATACCTAAATTGAGTGATTTCCTAATCTAGAGGGTTCACGCAGGTATTCTTTGGGTAAGGTGAGTCCTAAAAGTCTAATGGGTTCATGCAGATGGGAATATCTGTCCTATCAATCACAAATCATTAAAATAAATGCGCAATCAAGAAATCAATTCAAAGAAAAATCACATCAGATCAAGTCAAAACAAGCCTAGATGAGTCTCAGAAACCTAGGAAGAGCGCCAACTAAGTTCAGGGATGATTTGGGAAAATTTGGGTCAAATTAACCAAAAGGGAAAAATGTTAATTTTTCAAGACTCGGGAGGTCAAAAATGTGAAATAGGTCAAACCAGTTGAAAGTGGTTTGTCCTTAATTTCCTGATTTTCAAGAATTTTTTGAATTTTTGAATTTTTTTAGAGGTTTTATGATTTTCTAAAGACCTTTCTATTTGGACATTTTTTGAGAAATTTTTTTATTTTTGTTCTTTTTTTTAGGATTTTTCCTATTTTTCCATTATCTCTACATTTTTTAAATTTTTTAGAATTTCTAGAATTCTATGACTTTATTATTTTTCTTTATTTTTCTGTAATTCATGAATTTTCTGATTTTTTATGATTTTCTGAATTTTTTATTTTTTTATTTTTTTAGAATTTTCCCTATTTTGACATTTTTATATTTCTGAAATTTTTTTATCTTTATTTTTATTTTTATTTTTATTTTTATTTTTATTTTTATTATTTAATGGGTCGGGTCAGTTGACCCGGCCCAACTGACTCGAGCTTAATCTAAACCCTAGACTAAAACGACACGTTTTTATATTTTTTTATTGATTAATTTTTATTATATTTTTCTGAGGATTTCTCTCTTTTTTTTATTTTTCTTTATCTTTGATTATACGGGCGGGTCGGCTTGACCCGACCCACTAACAAACCGGCTCAAGACTCACTAACCTAGCCCAACGTAAAAAACAATGTAGTTTTAGGGTTTCATTTTTTGAATTTTTAAAATTTTTATTTCATTCATTTCTTTTTATTCTCCCACCCGTTTCTGATCGAACGGCCATGAAAACCCCATGTTACTTAAATCTGACCATCCATCTTTTACGCCAAACCTACAGCCAAGATCAAATCCCAAGACGAATCCTGATCGTCCAAACTACGTACCAGATCTGACGGCTAATGCTACAGGTAGACTCGATCCTACCCGTTCATGATTTTCGATTTGTGGAAATGATTAAGGCTTGAATTGGAATCTTTATCCCCCTAAATTCTACGATCTAGACACTTGGCAGACCCCCGACCGTCGGATCAAATTATTGGTCCCTTTTTATTATACAGACGAATCGACGTGTCGTCCACGTCATTATTTGACTAGGTCACGTGCTGACGTGGCGCATGACATGGACTGCCACGTCAGACGTTGACCAAGTCAACCAGCTGACTGGATTCGTCTTCTTCGTCAGACCAAAACCAGGTAGACGGCTACAATTTCAGGCGGTCATCTAACGGCGGATTTTTACAGAATGAAGCGAGATCAGTCTCAAATGATTCCTCTAATCATCCTCTACAAACATACTAGAAAAACTAGCCCTGATCATCAACCGGATTCGCGGAATTCAAGCTCAAGCAGACGACAAACAATGGTGATTCATCTCTTAAAGCAGAACATAACTATTCAATCCATCCACCTACAGAACAAACAAAGGTTCAGGAGACTTACCTTCAGCTCGGATTGAGCTCTAAATCGCTAGATTGAGCTGGCCAAGTCACGGCAGTCGGGCGGAGGTAAGAGGCTTTAAATGCAGACCCTCATGCATAATCGATACAGAAATGAAACGCGAACAAATTCAGTGACGTATGAGGGACAAAAGCCACAAAAGAAAAAACAAGGATCGTGGCCGGATTAAGAAGTTGCCATTGAAGCACCGAGCTTAGTTTGAGACTGTAACTTATGTTTTTGTGGTCGGCAAGCTTTGAAACTGGCATGAGCCACTCCTCCGAACTCAGGCAATCTTCCTAAGGTAGTTTCACGAATCGGTTTGTTCTGAGTTGCCCAAACTCTCCAATCACAGTCGACTTCTTCGAGCTTCAAAATGGCCTCTCTTAGCTCTCTCTCTCCGTCAATCTCTCTCCTTTGTTCCCCCTTTAACCTAGTTAAGACCCCCATTTATACTCACAAATAATGAGATTCCCTCAATTCGTAGTAGAGAATCCGCACCAAAAAAAATTCAAATTCTGGAGTTCGAGCGGGCGGGTATCTCGCCGGCCATTGTTCACGTGCCCGGCAAACGAAACCACGTGCCATTGGCACGTCGTCGTAGGGCAAATTTCTGTCGGATCGTCGAGCTCTGACGTGTATTTGCCATTCAGAATCAATAGGCGTCTTCCATTCGCGCGCGCGAGGATGAGAAACCAGAACCATATTCTAGTTTTTTTTCCTGGGTCAACGGGTTGACTGGGTCGGGTCAATCGACCGACCCAAATTCCAAATAAACACAATTTTGCCATAATTTCTCCAAATTGATGCCAGAATCGAGCTCAGGACCAAGATTTCCATAGAAAAAGTGATTTTTCTCTCAGATTTTAGCGAATTTGCATAACCCCAAAATTTCATTTGGACCAAGGATCCATTTGCAAAATCCAGACTCTTAATGACCTTTTTTGCAAAATTGACATGACCAATGGATTCAAAAGGTCAAAAATAGGGGGTGACGTGCCCTGATTTTCAATTTAGTCCCTAGAAAATTTTTAATTGCATTTTAAGTGTTTTTAGGGACTAATTTAAAAAATGAAAATTGCATTCTGGTCCTTTTTAGCAAAATTGGACAATTTTGTGGGTTTTTGGACCAGATTTTAATTTGAAAAATAGAGGAGGATGACACGACTCTAAAAATGCAAAATGAAAAATTACAGAGCCAAAATGAAATTTCTAGAATTTTTTTAAATAATTTGAAAATGAAATTAACAAAGAAAATCTAATTTCAGACTGAATTTTTCAATTCATTTGGCCAAATGAAGGGAAAAATAAAATAAAAATATTGACTATTTTTTGTATTTTTGTGGCCTTGAATGCTATTTTTTTAATAATTTTCCAGTATCTTTCTAATTTCTAAAAAAGTATTAAAAAAAATGTGAAAAATAAGAAAAATTTTTGTTCAAAAATGGG
>JAGVVM010011040.1:0-11394 GCA_019149425.1 Psidium friedrichsthalianum
GAATTGCAATATTAATTGATTTGTTAGAGTGATCTAGTATAATCAAGTCCGTGGACTCATTATCTTTGATTCGTATGAATAAAGTATTTCTCTCGATATTTTATTTAGATGTCCTAATTGATCTACTGTAAACTAATTAGTGGTGACTCCAATTTAAATCTTTTGCATGTTAAATGTCAAACCCTTAGTTGCGATTTGGTATGAGGTTAAGAGAGCACGAGCTAGGTTAGCAATTTAGTAATCCATTAGCCTGAAACCAAAATTTTAGGTCTCGACAGAGCAATCACAATTCTACAATTTATCTAATAATCTGTAAATAGGGTTTCAGTAATAGAATTACATGGTCATTGTTCGTGTCGTTGGTAGAGCCAGTACATAAATTTGCTTGCCTGATATGAACATCACACACCAATTACGAGGAAACAATTCCATTAATTTTATAAAGTGGAAGATAGGCCTTTAGTTAATATAATACATGTGTTTCAATTTTCACGGTATTATACTTAGGAGAAACGAGTGCAATGCTACATTTGTAACGAATGCATCTACACGTGTATGTTTACAAAATCACCAGAATCGACCTAACTTCCCTAGCAAACGGATAGAAATAGAACCAAAAAGAAGGCGTTGCCCAATTGCTTGTGGAACTTTCATGTTAAATACAATCTTGACGTAGTCCGGCAGTTTAATTTTGATCTAGCCAAACAAACAAACAAAAAAAGTAATTATATATCCGCAACTTTGATATTATTAGTAAGTTTTGTTCTAAATTTTGATTGGTCAATTTTTGTAGATCTTTTGAGGTCGATAACATTTTTAGATTTTTCTTGATCTGATCTTTTTTCTGACATTTAAATTTTTCTGCTAATATAAATTTCCCACAAAATATTAATGTGGATGTGTTGACACTGGCAATGATGATGCTTGAGCAATGGTTGTGCTGATGGTTGGACCCATTTTAGACTCCCTGATCAATTTAAGTGGACGGGTTTATTAAGGATGGATTAACTATTAAATAATGCAAATAAATTTCTTTTTGCCCAGATGTACATTCACCCGGGCAAGATCGTCAATACACGAAGGTTGCATTTCATAGATTTTGCCCAAAATTTAATGCCAACAATTCGTGTGAAAATTACAAAAAGGAGATGGACTTGATGTGCTCCACACTTTCAATCCTTAAGGGTTTTTATTATTATTATTATTAAGGTTAGCTTGATACGAATGTTGCCAATCCCAAATTCTAATCACAATGACTCCCATCAATAATAATCTTCAGGGCCAAGTCAGTCATCGCTATCAGTATTTATCATTTAAATACTTTCTATCATTTGTGATCATTTTTATGCCCATATATTATCTTTAAGTTGGCGAAAGGACACCTCAAATGACAATATGACACTCACTTTGGTGCCAAAAAAAAATTCGGATCACTTAAGTGCTAATTTTTTTTGAAAAACGGTTATTTTAGTATCAACTCCAGTGAGCCAGGTCAGAAATCAAACATGGCAATTTTTCATCAATTAAATAATCATACATGGCTCACCGAAGATCTTAGTCAGCTTCCAAAGCAAAAATGACGTCGTTTAGCCAATTTCGCAGAGTAACTTTCAATGTCATAAGTTGTAAATTATGATTGTTTGAGTGCCAAGTTTTTTTTTTGAAAGTGATCACTTAAGTGCCATAAGTTGGAAAATGTGATCCTTGAAGTGCTATAAGTTTAAGACATCCAGCCACGTTGACCAAGTGACGTCATTCTCTTTGCAACATGGAATTGACTTTTTATGGCAGAAGGATGCCTCAAATGATAATATTTGTGTACGCGTTCACTTCGGTGCCAAAATTTTTTGCCAGTTCATTTAAGTGCCAAATAAAAAAAACGATCACTTAAGTACCAACGGCAAGAGATTCCAACTAAAATAAATACATGACATTTTTATTTAAAATGATTTAGTGATATGGCATTTTTAATTCAAACAATTTTGTAACATGGCTTTTTAAATAAATAAAAAAATCAATTCCATATGTGCAAAGAGAATGACGTCGCTGGTCGACATGGATGGGATGTCTTAAACTTATAGCACTCAAGTGATCACATTTTATAACTTATGGCGCTCAAATGATCACTTTTAGATTTACACTCAAATGATCATAATTTACAACTCATGACACTGAAAGTCACTCCATGTTGTAGCAAAATGATTTTTTAGAAATTTATAAGAAACAAGTTTTCCTATTTTAACTTGGGTTAATACCAAGAAAAAAACCCAAAGTGGTACACCTGTGACAATTTATCCTAAATTATTTTTATCACTAAAAACTCAAAACTGATACACTTGTGACAGATTTACTATAAACTATTTTTTCAATCATCAAAAGCATTAAACTGGTACATTTGTGATAAATTTACCTTAGACTAATCTTTTTGACAACCAAAAATCTCACAATGGTACATATGCGACAAATTTACCTGCCGTTAGTTTTCGTTAAATTGATTAATAACACGAAAATCCCAATTGATACATCCGTAATAAATAGAAGGTGAAAACCCCAAACGCATACATCCAGCAATTACCAGTCATCCAAATCAGTAATTTGATAATAAAATTTAAACGAAAACTAACGAGGGTAAATTTATCACATGTGCACCAGTTTGGGGTAAATTTGTCAAATGTGTATTAGTTTTATGGTTTTTGATGTTTAAAAAAATAATTTGGGTAAATTTGTCACCGGTATACTAGTTTCAAATTTTTCGTGGTATTAACCCTTTTAACTTAAATATGAAAGTATTTTAAAATATAAATATCAGATCGGGATAGATTAGATATGGGTTGGGTCAGTATGTATTGCTAGATTTGTATTTAAAAATAGATCATTTGGGTTGGGCCTTTTCGACCCACCCTGACCCACCCGTTGGACATGCCTACATGAACGACGGAAAACAAATATTGCAAAAAAAAAAAGAAAAAAAATCAATACAACTATTCTCATTTCCTTTTCCTTCTTCATTAAAGAGCTACGCGGTTGGGGCAATCTCCCCTAGCCACTATTCGAGGTTCCACAACCCTCATCGATGGTTGGGCTTATCATAGCCGCCACCTCCCCCACATATTGAGAGTGAAAGTGGCCACAAAGAGTGTGTGATTGTGGCCGGCATTGCTCCAAGATAAATCTAGTTGAGGATGTGATCATTACTTGATTTGGGTGATCAAGGGCACTTTGGCCCAATGTGGGATGGTTGTGAGCTTGCGAGCCTTACCCCTAAACCGGTCCTTGTTGCCAAGTAGGCAAATTGTGGCAAACCCTATCGGCAATTCAATCGCGACACGCGCGCGCACACACACTCATTGTTTTTCTTGTTTAACACAGTGGTGACATATTGTGTATGTCAGCTATATCCTGAATCTAATGAGGGATGCTAGAGCCTCAGTAGCGCATGGGGCGGGACGCCTCGACTGTAGCTACCGTTTTTCGAACCTAAGCTTTGATTTTTCTCTTTTTTTTAAAAATTTTTTATTATTATAAAAGTTAAAAGAACTTTTTTCCCCCCCTTATTGTCTCGTAAGGTGCCTATTAGCACTTTACCCTCTTGCCCTTCACTTTCGCGCCAACTCTCTCGTGTTCTCCTTGGCCAAAACCCCACTCGCTGCACTCGGTGTACTCGCGAGCCTGTTCTTACGCGACTGTCTCTCTCCCTCCCTCCCGTTCTTCTCCTCTCTCTCCATTTCTCTCTCTCTCTCTCTCTCTCTCTAACTGCTTTTCCGGTGGTTGATCGCGAATTCGCACATCTCTGCATCCATGGCTATGATGACTCCTCTGCCTTGGGATGTAATCACCGCCTCTCTCTCTCTCTCTCCTCTCTCTCTCTCTCTCTCTGATTTCGACGCTTCTTTTCACTGTTGCTAGTTTCTTTGACACTGGCCTTTTCGCTCTGCCATTCGTAAAATTTGAGCTTCTTCTTCTTCTTTTTGAAGGATTGTCTGGCGATTTTCCTTCTTTTTTGAATTGAGCTTCAGTTGCGCCAATCTATCCAGTCTGGGGATTTCTTAGGGTTTTGATTGGGTTGATCGGGTTTCGGTTGGGAGGAAGCTAACTACTGCTTTTGACGCTGATTGCTCTGCGTTGTTACAGCAAGAGGACGAAGATATGCTGGTTTCCGCATACTTCGACCCCTGATTAGGACCGGCACTTTCCGATTACTCTGTTATTGCCTTGCCTGACAAGGACAATCGCGAGACTGGATCCATACATGGAGGCCTTAGCTTTAAGTCTTTCAAATCGTATTCAACGGAGGGTTTCAGTTTCTAATGTCCACATTGATAATTTGGCGATCAAAAAACAGCAAATATGTACTCATTTGCCTTTCCTGAAGCATAAACTTATAATAGCATAATTCTATTATGATTTGAATAGTTCACTTTCAAGCGTTTTTGAACACGAATTCGAATTCTAAAAAGTTTTTAAATGCTTGATTTGGTTTTAAAATGAGATAACGAACGAATACGCATGCTATGATAGATATTATTGCAGCTTGCATCGTCTCCCATGAACTTATGTTATGGAATATACTTGAAAACATGGAATGTAGGAGAAACTTAAATGCAGATTCCTTAATTTATAGCATGATCACAACTTCATATACCTTCTGTCGGCATGATCACATCTTCTTGCCATGATTATTTTTTTACCCAAACAATCTAGTTACCGCAATCTTGGAGTTAATCCCATTCATGTTAGGCGAAGACTACCAAGTAGAACTCATCACTTCTCTCACTTACTCTCTCACACACCCACACATACTGTGGAACTCTCCTGTGTTGATTAATGAACTCAGCTTTGTTATGAGGTTGATGGTTTTACTTACCACAACTTTATCTCTAGTCTTCGCACTACATTACTACAAGTCCCATTTTTACTTTCTTCCGTTTTGGTAATCTTGTCTCAAGTAGTTGTTAAGAAAAGCCCCATAATGATGGAGCATATATGTTGTTCCTGGACTCTTGACGGTCACAAGGATTTGTTGTGTGTATAGGCAAATGGCTATTTGTTTGGAACTTTTGTTGTAATTTGTAATCAGTAGACATCTGTTGAGACTCCCACTTTCAGGCTTAAATGATGATGAAAGGGTGACAAAAGAAGATACAAGAGGGGTTTGGAAGGACATTACGCAGGAGAGGAGAGGTGATGTATTACACTGATATCAAATTGACTTTCGGCCTGACTTGTGATGAACTTGTGTGTCTCTTATTATGTCCGTTCAGTGGCTGCAGACAATCCTGGTTTCAACAACGCTCCCTTCAAATCTAGAAAATACTCAAACGTGTACGTGCTTGTATGACGTGACGGTGACAAGGAAAAAATCATTTGTCACTTCGTGAGAAGGATATCGCAGAACATTTAAGGGTAAATTCTTTCTTGATAAATGTTACTCCTATTCTCCTTTATGTGTTTCATGAGCTGGGAACTTATTGGGCTGGACTTATGTTCTTATTGTCTTTAGATGAGTTTGATGAAGGAACAAGAAGAGAGCAGCAGAGAAAGTACAAGAACAATCCCATCTTTACACTATATAAAGGTGTATACTCAGAAGCAGCGTTGGCTTTTTGTTAATACTTGTGAGCTTTTTGTGGACCCACTGCCAACTGTTCTAAAAGCTTAGCTGTTAGACAAAGGCGTGGCTCTGATGCCATGTGAGATTTTGTGGAATCACTATCTATTGTTTTAAAAGCTTAAGCTGTTAGATGAAGCGTGCTTAATTTTAAGTATTCTATCAATACTATATCTAAAGCAGCAGCTTCTTATGCTAGGTTGCACGAGAAGAGGATCTTGTTGACCAGATTGGAAAAGATATATACTTCGATCTTGTGGACCATGAAAAAGTCCGAAGTTTTCGCATTCGAATAAAATGCATTACTCTTTTCAAGGTGTCCTTTACACTTTTCATGACTTTAGCTAATGACTAATTCGAGCTTCACCCAGTATAGTTAGGTCTTTAAGTCTATTTCTCGATGTTTTTCCTGATTCAATACACATTGCAGTTTTTACAAGCCCTAGAATGCATCTATTCTGTTCAGCTACAATATTTCTCTAATCTAGCCTTGTTTTTGGCAGTTTTTGTTGTCTTTACTTCTCTGACACATTAGTACTGATTCAGAAATCCATCTGACTGTCATCTGTTCATGAAAGAATTTTTGTGTGCAATACTTTCTCGTTTTCTTGTTAATTATGTGCTTACTTTTCATTGTAATTTTGTTACTTTGTCTCTTCAATTTACCACAATAATCTTTGAATAGCTGAAAATGTTATATCTTGTAATAAAACCATGCTTCAAAGACCTTATAAGTATACCTGACTCTCACTTGGTGTCTGTGATTTTGGTACACAGGTAGTGGTTATATGACGACATTGCTTTATGCTAATTTAATACAGCGGTAAAAACAACTAAGATTTTTGTTTAGTGTGTCAGCCATGTGGACGTTGCTGTGTCATTTGGATCCTATCTAGTACTATATATTGTCAAGATTCTGATTTTCTGGTAACTCACAGGAGGAAGTTGCCAGAGAGTTTGGTGTACCTGTGCAATGTCACGTTTTTGGTTATGGGCAGAAAGGCAAAACCATACTTACCGTCCACATCGGTGTCTGACGCCCCAACAGGAAGCACAACCAGTAAAACATTTTAACGCTGAATCCCATTCTCCAATTCCATGATATAATTTATGCGATTGGAATGTTCTTTTATTTCTAAGTATGTTAGTTTCTTATAGAAAGCAGACAAACCACATACATGTAAAATACGCTCATTTAGGTCACTTGTCTTAATGGAAGTTATGAATCCTCTTTAAACTTTATTTTGCAGTATCAAATGTTACTTCATGGCCTTTACCTTGTTTGTGTGGAAATTGGGATGCTAGGTAGCAGGTCTTGTCATGCACTTGAAGTCTTCAAGAGTATTTTACCTTCTTGAGAACAGATTGTAGGCCATTAGTGATGGTGCTGTAAGGAAACTGCTGTCATCTTTGATTTTTGTTAATCGACTTAGGCTCACCATAAGAATGAGGACAAATTGGAGTGTTTCGAATATGTAATTGGTTCTCATGTATATTTGATCGTCTAAAAATTGTCATACCTTGACATAAATTGGACAGTTATGGGAGTTGTCGAACAAGGATGCAATGCGGAATTAAAGCTGTTCTGGAAGTTGAGGCTTGGCTGGTAATGATTTGTAGTCACTAGCCATGCATTATTTGTGTTTGCCTGCGAGTCTGAGTGGCTTTCAAAGGTAACATATCTTCATAGCTCTGCTGTGGTCTAAGTGACAGTGCATGATATTGTAGGATCGGATTCCTGTTTCACCACCCAAAAATCTGAAGAAGATATCTTGCTATTCTTCAAACTTTACAGCCCTGAGAAAGGAGAACTGCAGTAATTTACTTTTCCGTATATTAACTTGTCCTGTTTTCTTTGCACCTTTTTCTTCATCTTGCATGAGGATTAACATCATGATACCAGATATGTAGGTAGGCTCTTTGTGAAGAGTTATGGTAGACCAGTTGAAATTTTGCCAAGATTAAACAAAATGGCAGGCTTCAATCAAGATGAAGAATTAGAACTATTTGAGGTTTGTTCCTTCCCTTCCCTTGAGAAAGAGGAAGCCTGCACTTGAACAGACTTCTTTGAGGACTAGATAGTTCAATTTCATTCAAGTTGGTTAAATATTTGCAGAGAAGTTAAAATTGGAACTGTTTTCGCGAAAATCATAACAAGCAGCTCTTACTCTCCACTTTTAAAATCTAGTTTTTGTGGTAAAAGTAAACGTCGTCCTAGGTTCGATATGTGAGGTCTGTCACAATACTTGGCAAAGTAAATTTACGGCCCTCATTTCATTTTGGTGTTATCCCCAGGAGATATGTTTGAGCCTCGTGTCATGTGCATACATGTTGACAAGGAGATGTCGTTTCGAGAGAGTCAGGTATAAATTGGCTTATTATGTCTCATTCAGATCCACATTTTGCACATTTTCTTGGAATGAATATATTTCTCTTCTCAGATTGAAGATGGAGACATCATTTGCTTTCAAAAAGCTCGAATAGCCAAATTTTGTTACCTAGATGTTCCTTCTTTCTTGGAGTATGTGCATAACCGCCAGGTACCACCAGCCCTATTTGTGAACCACAATCACTTGAGTATTTGTTTCTTCTTACTTGTGAATCTGGTGTCTGGAGGTGTGTTTCATAGTCTTCAGCATGCAGTTGAGCTCCTCTTTCTTCCCGTGCTCTGTGCTGGACATTGTTTTGGCCACGTACGTGAAGAAACTAATTTATTAAGATTTACCCAATAACCTCAGGATTAAGAAACATCTTTCAAGCATTCTCACTATGCCACAACATATAGGGACTAGTTCATCGCTCTGAAGAGCGTGTCAATGGACCTGTCACCTGGGAACTTATAGGAAACAGCCATACCATCATTTATGAATTCACTTAGCGTTCGATGACACTAATTGATATTTGTGAAGGCCAATCCATGGTGGAGAAGGCATAAGGATGGGGCAACGGAATTTATGCATTTTTTCATAAATTTGGAGGAAATATGACAGCTTACGAGGGAAATTCTTCAGAGAATATTGTTAAAAGGAAAGGAGCACCGTTCATAGACAATTATAAAAAGAGCATGACAAAGTTTGAGTTATAGTGTGGATACATCGAAGGTAAACGAGTTTACCTAGGATCCAAGTTCTTGAGCTTTAAGTCCCTGTCCTTCTCCTTTCAAGCTAATTGGGAAATTATTCAAGAAGATAAATCGAGGTTTTTTTCATCTATTGAGCGAAGTCTGTGACGACCGTGGGTATTTGGTTGAACAACACTTTGATGGTTGTAGCTGAGATTTTGACCCCCCACCCCAGCTTGACAATACTGGTTGGCTGAACCTGCTGCATATATTCTGCAGGCGAACACTAACAGGAGTCAATACATATTTCTCAAATCTTGCAAGAAATATTAATGTTGCGGAGAGTTCTTCTGGCCAGAGGAAGGTGAACGCGAAGGGACAGCCAATCAAAAATGTGCTCTTTCACTTCTGAGGCTCCCACCTTGGAGGAAGTAGAAAGAAGCGCAAGCTGTTCTTTGAAGGAGTGCCTTTCCGATATGTTCAAGCTAAATGTGGAAAGACAGATTGGTGAAGCGATTGTCAACCGTTTAAGCCTCGCAAAAGCGGGTGTCAAGGACCAGCAAAAGTCAGTCAAGGCTTTTTGGGCCAACTTTGCTGAGTTCACGTCCGACTTTTTGAACCTCTCCCGAGCGGGACAATGTCCCCCCCGAATTTGAGTTGCAGAAGAGTTGCTGAAGGGGTCAAATGATTGTGACAATGAAGAAGAATTATGAGACTCAACATCTTGTAATAAGCAGTTGTTTGGGTGACCTGACCAAAAGAGGAGGAAGAGCTCAACAAAAAAACTTGAGGAATCGTGAAGTCCAGAAGAGAAAAGTCATTGTAGACTGGGAGATTTTGATGGTTCGACCCCCCCTAGTCACAAAAAAGAAGTGAAGTCTGGGTCCAAGGACCAAGAGAAAAAAAATAGCGACGCCGAGGAGAGAAGAGAATAGCTTAGGGGAAAACAATGTCTAGACTCAAGGGACTGCATGGCTACCCACATCTAAAGTCGCTATTTGGTTGAAAACCTTTGGCTTGGATCAGAACAAGCTATGAGGAACACTGTCAAATGGATTTGCTCATGTGAAAAGAGAAAGAACTCTTTGTGTGGAAATCTCTGCTATTAGTGCTTTGATGGTGAAACCTTGGCATTGAGAAAACGGTCGCCTTCTGATAAGGTTGTAGAAGTTACCAGTCTGCGCGCACCTTTTATTACGCCTCTGAATTTCACATTCTTTGTGGTTTACTTTGTTTATTTCACAGAGGGTTTGTTAAGCTATTGACGCTTACGTCGGTCCACTCGATTGTCGCATAATGGACGACGTGGGTCTCATTGACGAAGTGCCGACTCTGTTTCTCTCTTAAAGTTGCGGAACGAGGGTCTTTCATCCATGCTACATGTACTGCAGAAAGATTTTCAAGGATAATTGTTTGGACATCATGCACCTCTCCTGCCACAATCATTTCATTTCTGACGTAGTCACTAATGTTCACTTCCTTTCAGAGATAATGTTTCGTTTGGTAACAACGTTACAGAATACCATTCGCCAAAAATTGCGTCTTGCTAATAAAAATTTTCGTAGCTGACCAGTTAGTAGGCTATTCCGTTCGCACAGATACGCCGAGGGTTAATCACAACAGTTGGTTAGGGCAACTTATTTACAACACAGAGATGATAACGTTCTCCAATTTTTCTAGAAATTTTCCCTCAAAAAAAGAATTATAGCGATTCAAAATTAGATCTAATAACTAGAGGTCAGTTATGCTTAGCCATTCATTGGTTGCCACCCCATTGCTTCCCCAAAAGCCCGAAGCAACGATACCTGTGAATCGTAACCAAGGTCACTATTAGTAATAGAAAGTTGTACTAGTTCTTGAATCAGTGATCGACGTTGGTTTTCTTAGCGGTTTACAAATTTTCTCATAGTAATATGAGACTTCCCGGCTAACAATGTGGCTCATAGTAACTTTCGTATCTACTGAATCTTCGTGAAAGTGCAAGTTAAGGTACCCGGAGTGTTGTCCTTAGCGGGCAAGTGGTGGGGTCCTAAGGGCCGTAGACTGTTGGCGGGAAGATAGTGAGTACCTGTAGGACCGCAGAATTTTCACGAGGGTGCAAGGCGCAGAACGGCAAAGAAAATGGCAGAGTCACAATTTGCTTACCCACCAACAAAGGGTTAGAAGGTGAATATCCTAGAGTCAGCTTAAGCGGCTAAGTACTTAGAAAGGGACGCCAGCACGAGAGAAGCCTCCTAGCAGTGACATGGGCAGCGCGACGCGACGCCGCTTTCTACGGAACCAATTCTACCATGAGCCTAAAGCTTCCATTTTTCTTTTTTTGCTTTTCCTACGGTTTTATTTTTCTAAAAACTCTCCAAATAAACATTTGGGTTTTCACAGTTCGAATTGTTCGTCGAAGGTAAGGACGGAAGCAATTTAAAAGCGCAAAACCTTAATGGCACGTCTCGAAAAAGGCACCAAACTTCTAAAGACAAAAGCTCTTGATTTGGGGAGCCTTAAGCGCCAGAAGGAAAAAGAAGACATTAAAAGTTCAGCGGTGAAGAATTTTACAATAATTCAAAGATGCTTTGTTCCTTTCCCATTAACAAGGGGAAAAAGGTTTTTTTTGACGGCCCCTGCACAGATAGGGATATACATGAGTGAGTGATGTGAATATAATGAAAATGTGGTGATTGTAGCGGAAGCGTAATAACAGGTGGCAAAAAACATTGATAGATAGATC
>JAGVVM010011041.1:0-13699 GCA_019149425.1 Psidium friedrichsthalianum
AGATACTTTTTGACTAAAAATTGGGTGCGTGATTTAGGCTGAATTGGCCACTCAATAAATCTAAAATTCAAGTTAGGACCTCTCTGCCCTTTTGACTACAATTTGCAATGTTATGATCCTTACAATGATGGGACCCTCTACGGACGCGCAAGCCCCTAACAGTGCCTAATTCGTGTGTCTCTGCTTTCAACTCTTCCTAATATTTATAGTACTTTTGCTTCATCTACTCTTGCCTCTATACTTCTAATCATTCACTTCTTCTCTCTCTCCAATGGCAGACAAAAACTTCAAAATATATGTTTGTAGACATGAGCTATCCATATAAGTAGTAGCTCATCTAAGAATCAAGAGTCCTATGCGTTCTTGGTTATATGCCAATTCACCGCTTTTCAGTTCCAACGGCGAATGTGACCTGCGGGGGTGGCGGGGTGCAGTGGCGCTTTACTGTCAACAGAGAGAATTCTTGACTAGTGGGGCATGATTGGACTAAGCACTATGGACACCGGTTCCGCCCACTGGAAGTTCAAAAAAAAACTAAGCTGGGCTGTTCAGACGAGCACGATCGTAAAATATCTTTTATTGGAGGCGCATCAGTGAATTTGATTAACTAAGAGATCTTTGTCGCAAATCTGTTATATCTCCTAAAGCTCGGGCCCCAACCGTAATCCAATACCTGAAAAATGTACGCACGCCCCGTCATCCAAGATTCAAATCATCAAATGATGTTCCTATTTCCTAATTTGTTGGCTCAAAGCGGATGGTACCAATCATATCATATGAATAGTTACATGTATTAATACAAACTAGTGGATGCATGTCGTAGTTACAGCTAAGCACCAAATCAAATTTAGATTAAATATACCTCGTGGCGATAATGATATCCTTCAAGCCACTGCTTCAACCATGATCTTGGAGATGTATTTCTTTCTAAACTGTCGCGTATGATTTGCACATTCTGCTATTGAATCTCGTGTCTCACTATTCGAGGCGCTCCTCATTGCATCTTCTTACTATTCTTAGATCTTGCTTTTCTTGTGGCATATCTCGTGAAATGTACAATAAGCTAAACTCGTTCGATGGCCTACGATTACAACTAACAAGGCTATAAAAACTCATCAAAATCCGCCTTTTGCTCTGCTTCTTCGTTACCGCCGCCTTTGCTTGTAAAGAACTTATAATGGCTAACGATAAAAATACTTCAATGGCGCTAAGAATAGTGGTATCCCCGCTGACTTAGCTATTGCTCTTTACTACTACTCATTTCTGTGCTCAATTTTCTCTTGCATTGATTTGGACATGTGCTCTTCCTTAGGCAGCTCTATGTTTTCCAGTTACTTTTTCTTTAGAACTAGCTTTCAGATTCTTCTTCCGTGACGTCGTAACAGTCCAATTCGGTAGTAAGGTAGGGATATATCAATCAGCTCATAAATCCGGACTCGATCCGCGGGCGACATCTAAATGATGCCGGGGAGGTATCACCGATATCGTGCGAAGTGATACGAAAAAAGCTTGTCTCATGCAACTCCAGGTGCATTCGCAGCAGTCGTCTTCGGGATTAGTAGCATATACTGGTTTTATTGTATTCCATCGGTACAGGCCACGTTGCGAAGGACAGCAGAATGAAGGAGAGAGGCATTGTGCTATTGGTCTCCCTCACTCTTGTTCTTGTTTTGTACGTTTCTGTATAAAAAATTGTTGGTGTGGCTTCCCTTTGTGGTCTCCATTAGCGGTAAGCGACCTTTAAACTCTAACATTACTATCATTCACTATGTGCTTCGTCGTAACTCTGTTATGTCGACTCTTGCGGTATATAAATTCCTATATTATGTCGAGATTGTGTGGACTGGGAACTTTTACTTTGCGGTTACATCGGAGTTATGAACTCTGTGATGGAGGGAGAAGTTCTGTGTAAAGTAGCTCGTGAATGCAGGAACTCATTTGAGACGCAAGATGAGCGTACGCCGACCAGCACCACACCTCCCTTGCTTTTAACTATGGCGAAAAAGATTTGGTTCATAAATAAGCGAGGTATCTACACTCACCGACCCTATGACAGGGTATACGAACGTGCTATTTTATCTGCAGAAGTTTTATCCATAATCACTCACACCACGAGGCCACAACTACGAAAAAGCAACGGCACAAAGTTTGCCATTTTCGCCACCTTTATTTCGAGGCCCAGAGAAACACAACGCCATGGGGTGCAACATCACTACCTAGGCACAACATTACTGCATTAGGACGAGAGGCCTTGTTGGCTACTATAATAGCGCGAAATGTATGGGCAACACAATCCACACAACTTACCCTGATACTCACAAAATACTATCCCCATATCTACAAACCTATCGGCTTCCATCTACCTCCCACCGACATTCCGAACACAGAAAAAACCCCTATCACTAACAAACTTATCAATTTTCATATGACACTTATGCTAAGACTACTTGAAGGAGTATCATAGTACTTAGCTGTATACTAAGAACTTCAATATTCACACATCATGTAAAACATACTTCTTACAGGCTTTGTCATAATAAAACGTTCCAACATTCACCCTTCATAGAAAAACAAAAAATGTCAGCTAAATCTATAAATCCTTACAACAAACATGCAAAAATACGGAGACATAGTAACAACACACGGGGAGCGAACTAACGGTACAATTTGCACCAACGGGACACAAGACAGCGGCGTAAAAACAAACTAAAAGCTAGAAAACACAAAAGACAAAAAACACGATCAAGGCAATTATGAGGCTTTTCGAGAAAATTAATCTTCCTGTAGTTTAATACTGATTGGGATATTTGATTAGAATTGTTAGGGGGATGAAGATTTGCCTCCTGACTAATACTTTTTTATTAGCGAATATAAGGAAATTTTTCATTTTTTTCTTTTCGCGCCATCATGATTAATAGGTGGGGGGGGCATCGGGTTTGGAAGTGCTGCATGTGAAATTTATAAAATGGTTAAAATCGTCTCGGTGAAAAAAAACGGATCTCGTGCTGCGGGGGTTGGTGTGGCATGGTTTCAGGATATGCGCTCTAAAGTACAGGCAGAAAAAGGACACGGAGCAGAAAAACCTGGTGGCAGGGTAAAAGAATGGTTGTGGAAATAATTCACTAAATAGAGAAATAGTGTGAGTAATGATAAAGGCGGAAGCAGCTAGAAGTAGAACCGGGCCGGCAAGTTGTTTCTTGGGTTGTCTGTAATAGAAAGTTCGATTAGGGGGGGGGGGGACAGCTTTTCGTATAAAGCTGTAAATCGTCTCCCAGAAAATGTGGCCGCATGGAAATGACCCTCATTAAAAAATCAGAAAGTGTAAAATATACAACTTAAGTCACATCGCAGCCAGGAGTCTTCAGCACGCGCCTTAAAATACGAAAAACTAACGGTGCCTTCACGGTATCTTGCGTATTGTGATGTGGTGTGTTTCTCCTGGTGAGGAGTGGCTCGTAGAATGTATACAAGTATTGACTGGTCGTACGATAGTATCCGGCACATCGGGTTGCTAGAGTGAATCGGTCATCTAATATATGTAACTCTCTGAAAAGATCGCGCAATGCTGCGGTGCATTTGGTGTCCTACTAAGTAATTAGAGCAATGTACATCTAGTATTACTTAAGAATTTATATCATGATTATTTAGCTTCTATTAACAGAAGAGCGGGTAGGCCGGGCTACTGGGATTGCTATTAATCGCGTTCAAAGTTCTTTACCGGTGGGCATGTGGGGCTGCTGAGCACTGACGGGGTGTAATGGGACAACGTTTTCTGCGGGAGGCGCCGGATAAAGTCGGTCATCGGGACACTTCAAACGAGCCCAACCATTCAAGAGAAAGAAAAATCTATATTTAGTAAAAAATGAAGTGATGCTGTGCAATGCGGCAACATCAGTCTGTCTCATGCTACAGTGAGAATTTCTACTCTATTCGCGGATGCATCATGGAGTGGACGAGCGCCGTTCCATCTATCCGAATTATGTAATGCTTCTGATATGATGCCTATGTACAGTGCTTATCGGTGTACTTACAGTAATCGCACTTCTGCAATTCATGTGTAGTTCCTGCCGCGCAAATATAAGATTGCAGATACGTAGTCTGGATGGTCACGTGCAAGTCGCATAGTCGAGTGACGCGATCGTATGGCTGGCGTCGAGTATGGCTCAATATGGCCTGACACATGTCGTGAGCGCAATCCTCTCCGAAAGCTCCGCGAGGCACTGGATATAGGGGGAGGTGCTGGAACGCATTGATCACTATGCTATCGTTGTGCAGTGATATATTTTCGCTTAGATTCTTAATTTGCGTCCGGCGTGTACTTACTCCCGATCAGTTCTAACTCTGAACATTGAGCACGGGGATGTGGCGACCTATTGTCGGGGCTGATCAACTCTGACAGGGGGGAGGAGGGTGACGTGCTATGTCTAAGGGAAAAAGGCCTGGCAGTGAGGGTGGGGGGGGGGGGGGTGATCCCCAAAAAACAGAGCTAAACCCTGAAGGGGGGGTGGAGGATCAGAGGAAAACGGCAACTTAATTTCAGAAGACAATGGCATGCCCTGACGAAAAACCAGATAGCTAATCCCGAGAGCTATGCAGATTGCGGTCATTGGTGCCTCCCCGGAGTACCGGACGTGTGGAATGAGCTTCTTTATGCCTACCTTCTCCGAAATTGGACCTTCGAGTCGGAAGAAGAGCAAGGCGATAGCGAATGGCTAGCATAAATTCATCATACGTTAAGACATTTATTGATTGATTGGTTGATGGATCGGCGTTTGGATTATATAACACGATTTGCGAAGATTAAAAAAGGTAATAAGTATTTTATCGTGTCTGTGCCAGTTAGTTGTGAATCGAACGTTCATATTTTTCCAATCGTATGAACGTAATTTCTCTCTGGTTTGGCCCGCCATTCACGTGAAGTGAATTTGATAACCGAGATAGGCCTTCTAATGAGCTCTACTTATATGGTTCCACCACATTATTTTTCTTCTTGAGAGAGTACTTGGTGGCAAAATTGTTCAAAAGGTCCTAAATTTATTATATAGTGGCCAATTCAGCCTAAATTTTTCAATATGGATAATTTAGTCATAAACTTTTTGATAAATTGCCAATGTAACCTTCCAATGCAATTGTGGCCAGCCATTCTACGCGGCACAGTCGATGTTTGATATGAACGATTTTCGCAATATTATTGATATTTTTAGGGATAAGTGCATCGGAAGTCATAGAACTTATCGTAAAAGTGCAATTGAGTCATCATAAACTTGTAAATATGTAATCAAGTCTTAAACTTGTGAAATCAGTGCATCAAGCCTTTCTATTAACTCCATCTATTTTGGCTAATGGAAAATGCTAATGTGACTTTTATATTATTTTTTCTACCTCACGGGTAACGTGACTAAAACGAAGTCGTTTTGATCTAAATTTGATTTTTTTTATTAATACAAAATTTTTAAAGATATAATTGAAAAATAAGTAAAATTATTAGAAAATAAGAAGAAGGAAGATGTAGGCGAAGGATTGCAACCCCCGCTGCAAGCCCCACCATTGTCAGGAAGGGCGGCAATGATGGAGGAATGATCAGCCTAGGGTTGTTGGGGTGTCTAACGACCCCCGCTAATCATCCCCCCACCATCATTGGCCATTCTTGCGAGGGTGAAGTGATAGCGTGGCATGCAGTCCTCACCTACATCTTCCTTCTTCTTCTTTTCTTCCTTTTTCATTCTTTAATTTTTAGTTATTTTATATTCTTTATATAAAAAAAATTCTTAAAATCGAAAATTTGACCAAAACAACGTCATTTTAGCCTATGTTTCATGTTTTGGCCACATCATCACATGTATGAGAGTAGAAATAATAATAACAAAAGCATCGTCAACATTTTTCCCTTTTTTCAATTTGATGGAGTTAATAGAAAGACTCGATTACACCCATTTGACAAATTTCAGGTTTTGATTGCATTTTTTTTGCGAATTTTAGGACTGCTTCTACTTTCATAATAAGTTTTTAGGACTTATAGTGTAGCACCCTCCCTCCAGATGCTACCGTCAGAGTCGTGACGCCCAGGTCGTCACTGCTATTTCTTCTTACTATGGACTACCATTGTCATGCAGCGGAAATATATATATATATATATATATATATATATATATATATATACAAGGAAATCTAAATAGACACTTTGGTTTCGGTAATCGTACGTGCGGACTACAAAAGACGGCTTTCCATTATATTATTATTTATTTACATTGGATAGCCTGGGTAGGGACATCGAGAGACTAACACTGGGACTAACATCGACCCTAACCAGTTATAACGCTACTAGACGTCTGCCCAACTATGTACATCTCCCTCGTCTCTCTTACTCGAGTCCTGGTCCCAAAATGCCGCACTGATTTCTACATGCGGACTTTCAAAAAAACTTCATTGGCTCAACCGATCCCGCCTAGGTTGTCGCTATAGCTGAACCTCCGTTTGCAGCTCCTTCGTCTGGCCCATCATTATCTCCATCTCCATCACCTCCGTCCTCATTTCCACCAAAGAACTCGTAAGGTATCGGGCCCTCTCTTTCCCCGTCGACGTTAACAAAGATTGCCACAAACTTGTACTGTACCTGAGCCATACCCACTGCTACATCCACCGTTAAGGTCGATATAACGCGTGTGAAAATGATACCTGGCGCGTTAGGGAGGGCGAAGTCCTGGATTTCAGTTTCGAGGGAGGTGGGGAGGACCATAGCGACAACCAGGAGGAACCGGGATTGAGCCCATATCTGTCAGTCTAAAACAACAATTACCACAAGTGTTAGTAACTGAGCGAGTTAATTCAACCACTCTAACGCTCGTTCGACACACTATACTATTTGAACCTTTGAAAATTGATCAAATCTCTTCTTAGAATGAATATTAGCCGAAATAACACACATAACATTGTATTACATAGAAATATGGAAGTGCATATGAATGAGCAGATGAGTGCATGTTCTCTCATGCATGTTGTTTCCTCGTCATTGTACCCGAGTTGATTTCCAACTCGTAATTTGGTCCCATTTCCAGCCTCTATGCAATATATTCGCCTTTTTATTATACAAAATATTAGACAAACTGATGCATAGAATATCTTATTGCATGAAATGTAGGAATGTGTACGAATAATGCATGTTTCCAGTTCCTTTCCGGCCCTTTACACCGACCCTCGTAGCAACTTTCCACTACGAGTTCCTCGCTCCGAGGCTTCGCGTCATTCATTACGCGGTCCTCTTGGTGCCACCAACCAAGGCATCCCGGCTCCCTCGGGGAACCAATCGCATTTCCTTTCTTATGTGGCTACCCCACCTTCCTCACCCAGTGTATGACATGCGATGCAATACAAATGCACATGTAATATGCCATTCAAGAAGAGTAGCCATGCATGCTCACATACACCAGTAGTTAATATTTGCATGCTAAAAGCTTCGGTGTTTACGGGAGACCCAACCATTGCTCAATTCGTAAATGCAAGTAAATCTTGCACCTGAGGATTATATTCTTTTAGCTCGTTATTGCATAAAGCTCACCCCGCATTGCATCGTTCTTATTCTCTTGTGTATCGTGCCGAGCTTGGTCTGGTAGTCCACAGAGTAATTTTATACATATGGCATAACTAGATTTTTATCCCATCCATAGTAGTGGTCGAACTAGGTCTTACGGCCATGAGGTTATGCTTAAATAACGATTTCATTGTGCCCCCAAATATGCATATTCTCTCGACAGGCTATTTTGCATTAGATAATTTAATAACCCACACTCATTCCTTAGTCCAAATTCCCACTTCGCTCCACTCCTATTTCTGTTATCCTCCAATTTTCGTCTAGCCCCGTTAGGTACCTAGATTTCCCGTTGTCCCTAAATTTAGGTAATCCTCCCTCGTGTCCCTTATTCAGCCGAAGGAAGTCACCATACCGAGTCCCCTGGTCCTTTCCCAAATAAATTCTGTGCTTTCCTCGTATTCTAACCCAGCATAGTCCTTCGACTTTCGCTTGCATTACGTTAGCGCTCGCTCTTTATTCTCTTCCTTGGGGTGTCAATTTCTCTGTTTTATCTCTCGTTAATCCAGCACTAGCTACCTTAACGTCGACAAGATTTACTTTACAAGGGTCTACGAGAAATCATATGGTGAGGCGAAAAAGAGTGAGAGAGGAAGAATTACACTCGCCTATTATTTCCAGCAAGGTCGACTTAGCTTACGTCTCCAAGGATGCTAGCAGTCGATTGTGGTGGTGAAAACTCCAGCAATCCAGAGGGTTCTCACTCTTTTCCTCCTCCTGAAAACTGAGATGATGTCCTCCAATATGTCTCCTCCTCTTCGGTTTATTTTCCTTCTACGAAGGAGACAGACGGTGAGTTTTCCTTCCCTAGGTACATGATGATTACATTATCTGGGGTGGAAGCAAAGTCCACTGCCACGTAGCTCCTTCCTCCACGTCTTCATGTCTCCGTTTAAACCTCATGCACAACACCCTTCTATCATGGTTTGTTGTTCTGAATTCTCTTATGCTTTCATTAAGTCTTTTCCCTTTCTGCCCCTGCAGTAATGTCCCCACGGTAAAACCGTGTGTATGTGGATTACGAACCCAAACGTTGGTGTCCTTCTAGTATACACTTCCAAAGGAAATATTATATCTCTACATGCTTGTTCATGGTACCACAATTTTCGTTCATCGGGTCACACCATTTTAATTGCTCCATCTCGAAGACCTACCCCATACCAAATAGGTTCCAATGATTTATCGTGCCGGTTACGTCCAATTGACATCCCTAAATTATAAGTTTGGGTTTTCACATAACCAAAATCTTAATCTTCGTTATTGCTATTTTCCTTATTTAAATTCCACTAACTTAATTATTTGATAAAATATACGCTACCCGGCTGGCTAAACTCTTCATAAGTCTTAGCCAATTCCTTTCCACGACGTGATCAAAATACCCATCACCAAAGAGATGGGATTTCAGTCAAATCCGTCATAATTCATTATGAATATCTTTCACCATAAATCAGTTTTCTAATTCATTTCGTCTATTTCTCGATTTATTAGAACTAGTTAAGTGGTGAACCGCCCCTACGTCCATAGACTTTCTTTCGATGATATTTAATAGCTAGTCTCAGAGGACGTTCACTTAGGAGTACAATACCAGTCTTAGTTACAATTCGCTTTGCTAGTAACTATGTCTTACAATTACATGATAATAGACGGTAAATAATTTTCCAGGATGCTACAACTTTAAAAGCCTAAACTGTTAGATGAATGAATGGTTTAATACTTAAGTATTCTAACAAATGATTGGAGGATCACTCTAACCAATTTGTAGAATTGATGGTAACAAATGAAATCATATTCGTATTGATAAGGTTAGTCGGAACCCGAAAAACAATATTTCATTTCCCTCTACGCCTTTTTAGCTAAGCTCATCCACCTCTGCCATCACTCCTCCATGGACCTTGCTGACTTCTCTGACCATAATCATCATCATCATCATCATCATCATCATCGCAACACTACCTTGCAATTCATACATGACACATATTTAATTGGAGAAACAATGTGAGAGCAAAACATGGTAAAAAATCTTTGTCTTAAGCCAAATAGATTTTTAGTCTTTAACTTACTTTTCTAGTGAAAGAAATGCATCACAGTAAGCAACGATGCCCTTTTCCTCAAACAAACTATTGCACTAAACCTTATCACGAATTTGACAACCCAATGTGTTTATTTAGACCTGACACAATTTAGATGGAAATGAGCAAGCATATTTCTTCTTCAGCCTAGACCCATCCACTGAGGTCCCATCCACCTGCCTTGCCATTATATCAAGAAAATTTAAGATTATCATGGGTCAGCCTGGGTAAGGATTTTAAGCTCAATACCCATATGAAAAGAAAATTCAAAGACACATAGGATGGTAGACTAGAGCGGATAATTAAATGATTATAGCACTGCTGGAATCTACGTAGATGCTTCTTAATTAAGCCTCTCTCCAATGTCTTGATCAAACTTTATCCCCTCAAACGATGTTTCTATCTACATTACAAATCACCATAGGAGCACAGTATCAACGTCCAAAACCATGGTTCCTGTTGGCTAGGTCTCCCTCATGTGGGGGGGGGGGGGGCAGCAATATTCTTTTAGTTTTTTTAAAAAGAAAAGTGGAGACAATAAAAAAGTGAGAGTTAATGAGGGACAGTGAGAAAGAAGGGTGTGTGTGCATTAGTTATCTTCAGAAAGAATAAGAGAGGGAGAAGAGTTAGAGAGAAAAAAGAGAGAGAGTGTTCTTGCAGAGAGCTTACGGGAGAGTCTGCGAGGGAGAAGAAAAAAAGAAGAGGGAATTCTTGCGGTCCAAATTTGAGGGCCAAACATTGACGAAATTGGCTCAAATTTGGATATATCGTTCGTGAGGCCGAGATCTACGTGTTGATGGTTCTCGTTTGTTGAGATTCTCCTCCGAATTCTCCAACCGCGGTTAGGTTTTTCTGAACTCTTGTGTATTATTTCACCTTTGTGGTGATGAAATATTATTGTAATATTAATGTAAAGCCTCTAGTGTGTGACTAGAGATAGACCCTTTTGTATACATGTTATTCTTGGTGATTAGTGGAGGATTTTGGGTCGTTCGTGGTTTTTCCCATTTCGAATTTTTCACGTAAATCTTGGTATGTTATTTTTATCATTACACATGAGACTATTTGACTAGATATAATTGTTGGTTGTTGCTAGATTAAGTCGGTAAAATTAGGAGGATATTTTTTTTTATCCTAGATTGGCTTAATTAGAGGCGAAGTGCTGCCCATTTTTCCCCAATAGAGTGATATTAGAGCTTGTGTTGAGATTCTAGTGTTAAATGGAAGAATCAAGTAGCACCATGTTTAAGTTGAATGCCTCTAATTATTCTATATGGAAGCCTCGGATGGAAGATATGTTATATTGCAAAGACTTGTTTAATCCCATTGACAGTGACGAAGCTCAAGGAGATAAGGAAGACAAAGACTAGGAGCGAATGAATCAAAAGACGGTTGGGTTTATTCGGCAATGGATTGATAATAGTGTATTTCATTATATTGCTCAAGAAACCAAAGCGGATGCCTTGTGGAAGAAACTACAAGATCTCTATGAGAGGAGAACCCCGCAAAATAAATCTCTCCTAGTCAAATGACTTGTGAACTTGAGATACAAGGAGGGAAGTAGTATGTCGGAACACTTGAGTAAATTTCAAGATGTTGTAAATCAATTGGCAAATTTTGAGATTGACTTTGGTGATGAATTGCAATCATGTTTGTTGCTTGGTACTCTTCCTGATAGTTGGGACACATTGGTTGTGACATTAAATAATTCAGCTCCTTGTGGTGTGCTTTCTATGAGCATGGTTAAAGAAAGCTTGTTCAATGAAGAAACAAGAAGAAAATGCTTGAATTATGCTTCTAGATCGGAGGCCCTTGTCATAGAAAATAGGTTAAGAAGTCAATCAAGAAAGTTTCAAAGTAATGACAGGAGCAAATCAAGATGAAGATCAAAGTCAAGATCAAGGAGAAGTGTGAAATGTACAATTGTGACAAGATTAGACATTATGCCAAAAAGTACTGGCAACCAAAGAGAATAAATCCCATGATAAAAATGGAGATAAAAAAAAGAAGAAAATCAAGGTACAACAGCAGCTGCATCTGACGGTGATATTGTCTTCATTTGTGATGATGGTTATGTAAACCTTACATGTCAAGACTCTAGTAGGTTGTTGATTCTGCAGCTTCTTTTTATGTTACCTCACGGCGTGATTATTTACATCTTATCGCAGCGGTGATTTCGATTGTGTTAGGATGGGAAACAATGGTGTTTCTAAGGTTATTGGCATGGGAGATGTTCACTTGGAGACTGATGTGGGATGCAATTTGCTTATAAGAAATGTGAGACATGTTCCGGATATTCGACTACAGTTGATCTCTACAGGTGCCTTAGATGACGATGGCTATAGCAGTTTTTTCTATGATGGTAAATGGAAATTGACTAAAGACTCTATGGTAGTGGCAAAAGGTAAGAAGACATATCTCTACGCCATGGAAGTAAAGTGATCAGAGAAGAGATAAATGCAGTGGAGGACTCCTCAGTTGATTTATGGCATATGAGGCTTGGTCATCTAACGAGAAAGGACTTGAGACTCTTGCTAGAAAGAATTTTCTACATTGAAGGAGAAAAATAAACAAAATGTACCCATTGCATAATGGGTAAGTAACATCGATTCTCATTTCAAAGTTCCTCTCCATACACAAAATCTAATGTATTTGATCTAGTTCACACTGGTATTTGTTGTATGGATACTAGAACACTTGGCGGTGCATTATATTTTGTGACATTTATCGATGATTGTTCTAGAAAAGTGTGGGCTTTTGCTTTGAAATCTAAAAACCAGGTGTTTGGGACTTTCAAACAATTTCATACAACGTGGAAAGAAAATCGGGAAGAAGTAAAATGTGTTTGAGCCAACAACGGTGGAAAATATCGAGGCCTGTTTGAGTATTATTGCAGAAATTATGGCATTAAGCTTGAGAAGATTGTTCTGAAAACACCACAGCAAATGGAGTGGCAGAGAGAATGAACTGGACGATTAATGATCGGATTCGGTGTATGCTATCTCATGCGAAGTTGCCTAAGTTATTCTGGGGTGAAGCGATGAGAACAGCCGTGGACTTGATAAATCTTTCTCCATCAGTTCCTCTAAATGGGGATGTTCCACAAAAAGAGTTTGGAGTGGGAAAAATGTTTCCTACAATTTATCTGAAAGTGTTGGCTACCGAGCATTTGTACATATTCCAAGAGATGAGAGATCCAAGCTTGATGACAGGTTCTAAACAGTTTATCTTCTTGGATTATAGACATGAAGAGTTTAGCTACAGATTATGGGATCCAGTTACAAAGAAAGTCATTAGAAGTTAAGATGTGGTATTCTTTGAGCATCAAACCATGTGAAATACACGACAAGCATGAAGCCAAAGAATGTAGCTCAACAGAGGGCTAATTTAACCTAAATCCTCGACCATATTAGGTGAAAATCAAGAGGGGGGAAAGCACAGGAAATCATGAATGATGATGAATCCGTAAAAAGTTAGATTCTTCAGGCAGGGGGTGAATCAGGTGAGAGAGCAACCTAGTTAAGCAAGAAGAAAACCGATTACCTCAAGTTAGAAGTCAAAAAAGAGAGCGTAGACAATCACAACGACAATAACCGCAGGAGTATGTGTTACTCACCAATGCAGGAAGAGCCAGAAAATTATGAAGAGGCTATCGTGAATGAAAAAGAAAGAGTGGCATGAAGCTATGTAAGATGAGCTCACCAAAATCTTGCATAAGAATCACAATTTGAATTGGATGAAGTTGCAAAGGGCAGAAGAATATCACAAATAAATGGGTGAACAAGTTGTAAGACGAAGAAAACGTTTCCAAACCAGATACAAGACTAGGCTGGTGTGACGGCTTCGTTAGAAAAATGAATGGATTTTGAAGAGATCTTTCACCAGTTGTAAAAATGTCTTCTATGAGGTTGTCTTGGGTAGCCGTGAGTTGATTTAGAAATTGAACATATTGATGTAAAAAAACTTTCTTCATGGAGAGTTAGAAGAAGAGTATACCATGAGCAATCGGAAGGTTTTTAAAGTTAAGCAAGGAAACATTTGTATA
>JAGVVM010011042.1:0-13382 GCA_019149425.1 Psidium friedrichsthalianum
AGAGAACTGAAGAACCATCTGTTAAGGAATTAATATCTGGGTATGTTTTTAAGTAGCTTGAAGCAAGAACTCTCCAAAAGAAGAGAAAGGCAAACTACCTAAGGAAGCCGGCAGAAGCTGCTTAGCTGTGGGAGTTGCACTACAAATGGCCATATCCATCGGTACTCTCTTACTTAACATTTTTCAAAATGTCTCAGCAATTTGTGGCATATAAATTTGTTAGTTTCCAGACTTTTTCGTAATCCACCGTTCATGGTAAAGCTCCTATTCATACAATACAGGAGACAGAGAAGGTGGCATTGGCTGATCCACTGGTCTAGACCAGAAACAGATAAACAATTGGTTCTAAATCAAAGGAAACGCCATTGGAAACCATCCGAAGATATGCAGTTCATGGTGATGGACGGTCTTCATTCATCCGCAAAGGTGCCGCACTATATATGGACGGTCACTACATTGGTGATGGTCCATACCGTTTGGGCCCGTAGGCCGTCAATCCACAGCGCCATAATTGGATATATAGGTTTGTCATCTTGCAGGGTCTGCAGGGTACTCTGGCAGTTGCTTCGCCTTTACATTACGTGTCTGAGTTATAGTGTATGAATTGTTAGTTGTGCCACCTGATCAAATTATGTTACAGGGTGTTAGGTAAAGTCCTTGGCAACCCATGCAAGAAATATTTTTGATGACTAAGGTCATTATTAGGTCATACCTATGTATCCTCTCTATATGTCTTGGTTGTCCTTTGTCACTCAAGCAGTAGTTTGTGGTTCTGGTGTTTATGTTGATTCAGTATGCAGTATGCTTTTACATGAATGTGCTTAATTTGTAGTTAGGATTTTAGCGTACTATGGCGGATGTAGTATTTCTACTGTTGAAGGGAAGCACTGAGAACCGGCTTCCGGGATTGTGAATGATTGTGTGCATTTCGCTAAGACACATTTCGATTAATTGACTTTTGTATGTCGATGAGTACAACATCATTCAGATGATATAGGACAGCCAACTCTTGAAACTTTGCCCCAAATTGAGGAATCGGGGTTAGGGTTTCAAAACACTTCTAACTTAGCCCCTATTTGTTAATTTGGAGCAAATAGATGGTTCAAGCTAGCGCATTTTGGCACTACTTTGCTAAACTGATTTTTGCCAGCGATCCATATTGGACAATTTATAAGTTAATACCACATGGGATTTTTCCGATTATATAGATGGCCAGTGACAATCAAGTGAACAATTCTTTTTTGAATGTGGACCTGAGAAAAACTATTACGGTACCTAAGTTACCACCGTATGAAAGTTACGGTGCTTGTACGATTTATCCCTCTTTTGTGGACACTGATTATATATATAGGTCAACCTAGCTCGTTTTGACACTATTTTGCTAACTTGATTTTTGCCGGTGATCCATATCGTACTATTTATAAGTCAATCCAACATGGGATATTTGGATTACACAAATGGTCAGTGGCAATCAAGTGAATATATTTTTTTTAATAATATGTGGCATTCAAGTAATCGAAAAAGAAATATTACGACGCTTCAGTTAGCGTCACAAACAAAAGTTACGGTGCTTGTATGATTTTATCTCTTTTGTGGACGCTGATTTTTTTATATATATATGTTGTTATTGTGAAACGGGTATCAGTATCTTGATTATTGAGACTCCCCCCCCCCCCCCTCTCCTTCTTGTGTGTGTGTGTATATATATATATATATATATATGTATTGATTACCGTTTCACGAGAACACTCGTGTTATTTGATACGGATGGAAGGGAAATTTTAATTCTCGCTTTCCTTCCCATTCTTGATTAAATGAGTTTACGCATATAGAAATTGCAGACGAGATCTATGAAGGTCGCTTGGATGGCGACTTTTCTCTTCCAGCTGTAGGAACCCAAATGAGCTAAATTTCACTAGTCACTGAGTTTAAAATCAATAAATATCATCTTGCTACAAGTGTCGAACCAGTTGCGCGAGATTACAACTTTCTTCTATGGCTTCCCTTTTATAGATTAAGTAACTACTAGACACCCCATCTGCTACATCTTTCTTTTTTGGCGATGCATTCGTACGCCGGCCGAGCCGGACCAAAATAGACTGAATTAGCATAATTGCAAAGATTTTAAGGCGTAGAAATGACAAAAATAAGTTTTGGCTTTTATACATTCCATCTATTTGTATTCGCTAGATCAAGTTATATTCTAAAGCTTCGGTAGGTTTTGATCACGCCATCTCATCACTCTTCTGAGCGAATTAGTGTCTATGATTTTGGCATAAGTCATCTTGGAATGGCACACTTATGCTCTGAACTGGGTTTTAAATGAGAAAACCTCGAACGGTCACCGAATCCAAATGCAAAAGATGCCTGACCGGCAAGTCTGGCTATTTTGCAGAATCAAGACTTTGGTTCTAATCCCTCTCTTTTGTAGCTTTGATACCTAATGAAATTTGGCTCGTATCCTTAGAGAGTCAGATCCTAACTTCTGCATGATTCAGATACGAGCCTCTACGCACTTAATTGAACTCGTCAAATTCTTGGATTTAATTTTGTTATCATCAAAATCTTTTTAGGTATGTTTTTCCAACTTCTAAGAGCTAGAATGGAGCGTACTTATGACAAAGGGAAGAGAGGGATCAGGTTGAAAACTCTGGATTGCGTAGTTTTCGATAATTTTTTTAACCCAGATTTTGGTGAAAGAATTTGAATAATGTGTAGTTACGAGGGCAATTTTGTGCCATTCAGGATTTCGCCTATATGGCGGAGAAGAAAGAATACAGAACGTGGTGTAAAAGGTGGATCTGGATCCCATTACATAGTGAAACTATGTCAGGGGTGACATAAGGGATTTGGCTGTCCAATTCAAAAATGGACGGCCTAGATTGATCAATTCAAAATTTTAATATTTCCGCTGAAAAATTTTTCTCCCTTTTTAAAAGCTGATGTGGATTCAATCTGGATCGTCCAATTTTTGAATTGGAGCTCGGATTGTATAATGTCCACCCCTAACATTATGTTAGGGGATCTCAAACACGTAAAAGCTCAACAAAATGTCTCAGCAATGGTCCCGAATCAGGCAAGAACAAACTGAGGCAAAACTAACTTTACAAGTGAGTTATTTATCTTTGTTTTTTTCATGTGCTTTGGCCAATTCCGCACTTTAAATTCTATGAATTCCCGTTTCGTTGTATATAGCGAAAGAGGACCATTCTCTAGGGACTGTTGCCCCAAATTGAAGGAATCGCGGGGTTAGGGTGTCAAAACACTTCTAATTTAAACCCCCATTTGTTAATTTCCGAGTAAATAACGGTCAAACTAGAATCCTTTTGGCGCTTACTTTTGCGAACTTGATTTTTGCTAAACGTCCTGTCGGACTATTATAAAAAAGTTAAATATTATGTTGGCATTTTTTCGTGTTACGCCAAATGGCCAATGGCACATCCAATGAACAATTTTTTCAAAATTGTACTCAATCATTGCCATTGGCCATTTGCGTACCGAAAAATGCCGACAATAAATATAACTTATAAATAGTCCGACATGGATCGTTATACAAAACTCAAGTTTAGCAAAGTAGGCGCCAAATGATCTAGTTTTAGAACCCGTCTATTTACTCGGAATTACCAACATGGGGGTTAAATTAGAAGTGTTTGACACCCTAACCCCGTTCCTCAATTTGGGGCAAAGTCCCGAGAATTGCTTTCGTATATTCACCAACGAAACGAATTACATAGAAATTTAAAGTGTGGGAATTGGAAAACAATGAAAAAAACAAAGACATAAACTCTTGTACGTTAGTTGGGCTCAGTTTGTTCTTGCCTCGCTCGGAACCATTTGCTGAGACATTTGTTGAACTTTTACGTGTTTGTCCCCTAACATAATGTTCGGGGTGACCTTATACAATCCGGCGTCCAATTAAAATGGCCGATCCAGAATTGATCCACATCAGCTTTTTAAAAGGGAGAAAATTTTTCAGGCGGAAATATTAAAATTTTTGAATTGATCAATCTAGGCCGTCCATTTTTGAATTGGACAGCCAAATCCCTTATGTCACCCCTGACATAGTTTCACTATGTAATGGGATCCAGATCCACTTTTTACACCACGTTCTGTATTCTTTCTTATCCGCCATATAGGCGAAATCCTATGGCACAAATATTTCCCCTCGTACTACATTATTCACAATTCTTTCACAAAACCTGTTAAAAAAATTATCGAAACTACGCAATCCAGAGTTTTCAACCTGCCTCACTCTCTTCCCTTTTTCATAAGTACGCTCCATTCTAGCTCTTAGAAGTGAAAAACATACCTAAAAAGATTTTGATGATAACAAAATTAAATCCAGATTTGACGAGTTCAATTAAGTGCGTAGAGGCTCGTATCTGAATCATGCAGAAGTTAGGATCTGACTCTCTAAGGATACGAGCCAAATTTCATTAGGTCTCAAAGCTACAAAAGAGAGGGATTAGAACCAAAGTCTTGATTCTGCAAAATAGCCAGACTTGCAGGTCAGGCATCTTTTGCATTTGGATTCGGTGACCGTTCGAGTTTTCTCAATTTAAAACCAGTTCAGAGCAATTAAGTGTGCCATTCCAAGATGACTTATGCCAAAATCATAGACTAATTCGCTCAGAAAGAGTGATGAGATGCGTGATCAAAACCTACCGAAGCTTAGATATAACTGTGCTACGAATCAAATAACGGATGGGGATATAAAGCACATAACTTTATTTATTTTTGTCAATTAAGCCTTAATCTTTTGCAATTATGCTAATTCCGTCTATTTGGCCGGGCCGGCCGGCGAATGCATCGCCAAAAAAGAAAGATGTAGCAAGATGGGGTGTCTAGTAGTTACTTAATCTATAAAAGGGAAGCCATAGAAGAAAGTTGTAATCTCGCGCAACTGGTTCGACACTTGTAGCAAGATGATATTTATTGATTTAAACTCAGTGACTAGTGAAATTTAGCTCATTTGGGTTCCTACAGCTGGAAGAGAAAAGTCGCCATCCCCAAGCCGACCTTCCATAGATCTCGTCTGCAATTTCTATATGCGTAAACTCATTTAATCAAGAATGGGAAGGAAAGCGAGAATTAAAATTTCCCTTCCATCCGTATCAAATAACACGAGTGTTCTCGTGAAACGGGTAATCAATATATATATATATGTATGCACACACACACACAGAAGGGAGAGGGGGGGGGGGGGGAGTCTCAATAATCAAGATACTGATTACCCGTTTCACAATAACACTATATATATAAAAAAATCAGCGTCCACAAAAGAGATAAAATCATACAAGCACCGTAACTTTTGTGTGGCGCTAACTGAAGCGTCGTAATATTTCTTTTTTCGATTACTTGAATGCCACATTTAAAAAAAATATATTCACTTGATTGCCACTGACCATTTGTGTAATCCAAATATCCCATGTTGGATTGACTTATAAATAGTACGATATGGATCACCGGCAAAAATCAAGTTAGCAAAATAATGTCAAAACGAGCTAGGTTGACCTATATATATAATCAGTGTCCACAAAAGAGGGATAAAATCGTACAAGCACCGTAACTTTCATACGGTGGTAACTTAGGTACCGTAATAGTTTTTTCTCAGGTCCACATTCCAAAAAGAATTGTTCACTTGATTGTCACTGGCCATCTATATAATCGGAAAATCCCATGTGGTATTAACTTATAAATTGTCCAATATGGATCGCTGGCAAAATCAAGTTAGCAAAGTAGTGCCAAAATGCGCTAGCTTGACCCATCTATTTGCTCCAAATTAACAAATAGGGGCTAAGTTAGAAGTGTTTTGAAACCCTAACCCCGATTCCTCAATTTGGGGCAAAGTTTCAAGAGTTGGCTGTCCTATATATCATCTGAATGATGTTGTACTCATCGACATACAAAAGTCAATTAATCGAAATGTGTCTTAGCGAAATGCACACAATCATTCACAATCCCGGGAAGCCGGTTCTCAGTGCTTCCCTTCAACAGTAGAAATACTACATCCGCCATAGTACGCTAAAATCCTAACTACAAATTAAGCACATTCATGTAAAAGCATACTGCATACTGAATCAACATAAACACCAGAACCACAAACTACTTGCTTGAGTGACAAAGGACAACCAAGACATATAGAGAGGATACATAGGTATGACCTAATAATGACCTTAGTCATCAAAAATATTTCTTGCATTGGGTTGCCAAGGACTTTACCTAACACCCTGTAACATAATTTGATCAGGTGGCACAACTAACAATTCATACACTATAACTCAGACACGTAATGTAAAGGCGAAGCAACTGCCAGAGTACCCTGCAAGATTGACAAACCTATATATCCAATTATGGCGCGTGGATTGACGGCCTACGGGCCCAAACGGTATGGACCATCACCAATGTAGTGACCGTCCATATATAGTGCGGCACCTTGCGGATGAAGACCGTCCATCACCATGAACTGCATATCTTCGGATGGTTTCCAATGGCGTTTCCTTTGATTTATGAACCAATTGTTTATCTGTTTCTGGTCTAGACCAGTGGATTCAGCCAATGCCACCTTCTCTGTCTCCTGTATTGTATGAATAGGAGCTTTACCATGAACGGTGGATGTACGAAAAAGTCTGGAAACTAACAAATTTATATGCCACAAATTGCTGAGACATTTTGAAAAATGTTAAGTAAGAATGTACCGATGGATATGGCCATTTGTAGTGCAACTCCCACCAGCTAAGCAGCTTCTGCCGGGCTTCCTTAGGTAGTTTGCCTTTCTTCTTCTTCTTGGAGAGTTCTTGCTTCAAGCTACTTAAATACCCACTATACTTCCTTAACAGATGGTTCTTCAGTTCTCTATCCTCAGCACGCGGATCGATCTCAGGTAATTCTGTTTCGCCGCCACTGTTATCCTGATCCTCTTCTGATGAACCAACCCCTTCACACTTCTCATCTGTCATTGATTTTCATGCGTTGAACCCATTACAATCAAACAAAAGCAATTACGATCCTTCCGAATGAGAAAAGGACATCAAAAGCTACTCTAACATAATTAGCCATTTCTTGAGGCCTAAATAAAGACGGTGGATCCTCTAGCTTAACTAAAGTCCCATATGATGGTGAACATGGTCAATTTATTATACACGCAGCATTTTAGTCATCATCAGTTTGAGCTGAAACCAAAAATTTAGCTACTTATCCAATGCAAACAAATAGCACTAAGAGATGTGACATTTCTATAAAAAGATTGGAAGATGAATATGCATAGTCATTAAACAATGCAATCGGACTCATAAAAAACAAACTTGAAAATTGTCTTACCCAATGTGCCATTTTATGTTATCATCGACTTAACTATCAGCCACACACTCAATAGCTGCAATTTGATTCCTGACTATTTATACGTGCTAGTGTTTTCCCAGAAAGGACTCACACCTAGATGAACAAATTGTTGTTGTAAACCAAGTGTTAGATGCATCTTTATGAAGAACTCTAACCGTGACCAAGAGTTAGATTCATATTATCTATCTCTCGCACCATTCTTGCTGAGGTGACAAGGGTCTTTATAGTGACATTTTCATGGTACGAAAAGGCATTTGCTTTGCTTTATACTGATTGTAAATAGGAACAAAGATGAGTGGTAAAAACAAAGTCGTACTAAAGATCAGCAAAAAATTATCAAGCTGAGAAAAATCAGAATTATAGGGACTTCACAAAAGCAGAAGATACATCCTGCGTTAACTCAATGCAATCATATAACACGGATAGAATCCTCACAGCCAAGCGAATTCACTTTATTGGTGGCAATGGCCACAGATCGTATATCTAGCACGACGAATGTGCCCTCATGACCAAACTATTTCACCTCTTTCTAGATGAAGGAAGCTATGCATCTATTTCAGAGTACAACAATACTCAGAGGAAAAGAATGAATGCGAATTAAAGTACCTTAAATGCAACACGAGATTTCGAACCACCATAAATGGAGTAATCACAAAACAAGCTACCCTTGCTATTATTAGAAATATTTTCTATGGAGAGTTACAGAAAGAAATAAGTGAGGTGGATGATCATGTTCCTTTCGGAATCATGGATATCTTTCTTAGGAAATATTATGAATCACCCAAGTCATTTCTAGACATCATCAGGTTCTCTTCTAAAGGCATTTTCAACCACAAGGAAAGGAGGAAATCTGAGTAAGAAAGAACAAGGTAGCATACTATGCAGTAAGTACGTAATTCCTTTCATTTCTCTAGAGGTGAATCTAATTATATACAATGATGATAAAGACTATAGCAATCGGACTTACTGGAGAGATCAGAAGACTTGGACAACAGAGTGAGAAGACTAGTACAAGAAGTATTTTGATAACTACGTCAGCACATATCTTAGACCATGAGGGAGAATAGCTCTTCACGAACTGTGCCAATGGCAATCAATCCGCAGACATTGTCTATCTCCAGTAATGCACATAAACATAAGCACATTGTAGACTATTTAACTCACCAAATGACAATAACAGCTCGTGGGATTATTTGATACTGGTTAAACATGCCCAATAATTCCAGAATACAACTAGAAGAGAGGACCAAATATATATTTTAAAAGCAGCTCGCACTTATTGACTGAGAGAATACAAATTCAGAAGAGCATGTGGCTTGGACAGTTTGATTTGACAACATATAGTTACTTTGTGACCATCTTCAAGAGGATAAAGAAGTCAACCATCTCTCTCCCTCTTTGTGCGTCGTGGTAATCTAAAGTATATGGGACCATCGCCAATCTACCTAAACCTTGTATTTGCACAATGAGCAATGCTGAAGACACAACGTTTCTACGAAGACAGGTACACAAAAGCTTATGTGAATGTGATCATATACCATATATTGTCTTCACTTTACCAATGTTTTATTCCCATTTTGTTTCTCTAGAGTTGCTTTGCACACTAGACAAGATGCAATGGGCCCCACTTATTTTGGAACTCACTACAACACATAATGAGTTCCTAGACTGCTTCGTATGAGGTCTCGTCCGGATCTCGGAATCCCTCAATCAAGTAAATAGAGGGTATTCCCCATTATCAGGGAAGAGAAAGATATGATCACAATTGCAGGGCGTGCAGGCACTAGCACGTTAAAATAAAGAATGCGTCCATGGAGCCCTTTGTCCCTGTATATCAAACGGACAGGCCATGGAAGCCAGTTCCCGGACTGAGAAAGAAATTAACAGAAACAATTCAAACAATCTTGTCTAGTGGAAGCGGATACACTTATACTCCGGTCACAAAACTAGCCTCTCAGATGTCAGGTAAACTCAAATGGCTATTACCATGGACTACCAGAGAAGATGACATTTGCCGAAGACAAGAAGGAAGCGTAAGATTACATTCTCTTGTTTACCCAGTTTTCTTATGAGAGGGAAATGATAACAAAACAGGATGGAGTTGAGGCACCAATTTATATTATTTTCGCAAATCAAGAAATGAGCATGCACGTGTCATTCCCTTGAGCATCAGCCTCTGACTCTTTTGCAAACAATTTCTGTCATGTGGAGCAACAAACTGGCAATCATGGTTCGACAAATATTGCTGTGCGAGGAATACAGAAAACTAGCCTTGGATGCGTAGATAAATGGCCAGAAAAATAAAACATAAAGAAGGCAGAATAACAAGGTATTGCTCTACGATTTATACACACAGAGACACATATTTTAAAGAAGTCTGACAGAAATGTCGTGCAGATGCTGGTGCAGCACTAAGGGGAACAGCATCCAAAGTTTTCTTAAATTTCCCAAGTTTCACTGGAACACAAAGAACGATGTGGTTCTTTTTTTTTTTTTGCCTTTTGTTCTCAGTCGCAGAGAGCTAAGCCGCAGCTCCGGGAAATGGCGACGACAAACAATGATGACAGCAAATTTATACGGAGGTGGTAATGCCTGAATCCTTACAAGGAAAATTCCAAGATCTCGACACCGTATTAACCCAAAATTAAACTAACGTGCCAACAAGCCAACCTGGGATTAATTAACCTTTGGAGCTTTTCTCGTGGGAAATTAATGGAAATTGAATCTTGATTACTATAGACACGTGATAGGGCTCGTAGGTAGTGCCTCTCTCTCTCTCTCTCTCTCTCTCTCTCTCTCTGTACCAAACACCTAGCAAGAAATGACCTAGATTTTAGCCTTTCAATTGTGGAGAAACAAAGCAACAAAAGGAAATGGATGCTAGAGAAGAAGGGCAAGAAATGACCTAGATTTTTAGCCTTTGAATTATGTAGAAACAAAGCAAGAAAAGGAAATGGATGGCGGAGGAGGAGAAGAAGAAGACGACCCAAAGAGAGAGAGAGAGAGAGAGAGAGAGAGAGAGAGGAGTATACCAGAGTTGAAGACGCGAACCGGGCCATTGTTGCTGAGCAAGTTGAGTTGAGTTTCGATCCTGCGCATGAAGTCCATGGCCTCCTGCAACGGTCGCGTCAGCTCGTCCCGGTACTTCACCAGCATGTCGTAATAAGCTTCCTGATCAAAGTTTCATGTCACTATGACTCTTAAATTTTATGGCTTCCTCTTTCATCATCGCTGATAATTACTATGACGACATGCTATAATTGGAAAACGAGAGAAAAAAGATAATAACAAGAGTGACCATGAATTGGTCCAGCTCCGGGTCCTTGGACCCGTCCGCCGAAGCCACCCCAGACCGCTGCCGCGACTCGAACTCCTGTCGTGCCACCGACAGCTTCGCCACCACTTCAGGCGGTGCTCCGACCTAGCAATGCAAAACAAATAGAAAATCAAGCCAAGGATGGACATTCTGGTCATCGGAAATGGTTTTGGACAAGGAACAAATTAGGCGGTAATGTTTTCACGCAATTCACATTATGCGTGTTATACACTGTATGAAGTGGTATAACATCTAACCGGAAATAAGGGCAATAAAAGAAAGACGAACTTGATTAAATTAGATGAAGAGAAATTAACCTTTTGGCAGTCCATGTAAGCTTCCAAGACGTTGGAGTACTGAGGGTGAGCGATGATCTTGGCCTTCATGGCATCGACCTCGCGCGAGCTCTCGTTCACTGTTGTAGCTGCTGATGCTGGGTGGTGTTGGTGTGGGTGGTGGTGGTGGTGAGAAGCTGATGGGTCATGATGGTCCTCTCACCAGAGAATAGTGATGAAAACTTATGAGCATGGCCGTGGTGAGAGGCGGCTGCTTCGGTCTTCACCACCGGATGCGGCGGCGCCTCGGATTGGAGCAGTGGTCGCCGGACTGGGAATAGAAGTGCTGCTGCTGCTGTTTCCCTCCCGTAATTGCTATTGCCAGAGGAGCTCGGCCCAAGAACCGGCCGACGCGTACAAGAAGCTGCTGTTGTTCCCTCTCGACCCAGTGCTACTGTTGTCGTTTCATCTGGCCATATTCCTCCATTCCCAACAAGACTACCCAAGATGAGACGATGATCGAAAACCTAGCGAGCTTCGAGGGAGAGGAGTTATCGTCGGAAACCCTAGAAAGAGAGAGATATAGGAGAGAGAAATTGAAGATGCCCAAGTGGTCATGAAACGGATAGGAAAGGGACTGGACAAGCCCTGGAAGGTCTGGTCTGGTTTTGTCTCGCGTATCCCACCATGTTAGGATTGGAATTATTACGAGAAGAGAAGCACACCCATACAATTAGGTCACGGAGACCTTGAGGTGAAGTTGCACCAGGGGTGGTGGGCATGTTAAAGAAGCGAGAGCGCGAGGGCTCACTGCAAATGGCAGGAAGAAAGAGAGAGAAGCCAAAAAAGGTGGGACTGAGAGAGGTAAATGTGAAAGGTGGAGAGAGAGGGCTGAATTAACCAGACCGGGCATCGGCTCTGTTTTTCTTTATCTTTCTTTTAGTTGGCCTTTGACAAGACGTGCTCTATTGAGGAAGAGAGACGAAAGATCTAAACAAGGAAAAAAGAAATGTTTGATTATTGTATAAAGGCAAAGACTCGAGATGACCAAGAAACAGAGATAAGGCGACCGGGAATCTGGATTCTTGCCATTCTTCCCTTCTTTCTCTCGCTAATATTTAACTAGTATCCATATCGAATCCGGGCAGGCTTTGGGAAACATACGAGTGCGATAATCATGGGACAGTACTTAGTGGTGATTTTTTTATGTTTTTATGGTCCAAAACTGAGTGGTGATTTACATGTCCCGAATCGTGGGGCATGCTTCTTAGGTGGTGATGATGGATGTGAAAATCGACACAGAAATGGAGATATTCGGACGAATTGAATTGAGAATGAGAGAAAGATGGCGCATAGAACCCTAGAGAGATATAACACTCTTTCCATTACTATACATCATCCAATCTCAAACGAATCAGGGACAAGTAGCTATTCAATTCTCGAATTCAGTTCTAATGATTCTCGTGCAATTTCAACTATCTATTGCACTCGTTTGCCTTCGTCGTGCCTTTACATTCCAAGACGACACAATTCCACGAATTGTGTTACCCTCTATAGAGACGACATCACACCATACTTTCAAGACCTTCCCTCTATACTTTCTCCATGTAATTGTTCGACGTCAGGCAAGCTCATTCAAGATTCTACAGCAATGCAGTTTTATAGGTTGAATATGGATGTAGATCGGTCACAACCATGTTGACTGAGTGGAGGCGATTTTAATTGAACTTAAAGCTGCAAATTTTGCCCTTAGATCAAATCATGGTGTCATTTTGTATTAGAAACCAGCAGAAAGCAGTTCTAAGGCCAATCTAAGTTCCACCTAAAGCCTACCATATCACAGGTTTCAGGTGATTTTAAGATCCACTGAATTCCACTTATATCCTTAATTGAATAGTTATAGTAAATCATCACATCTAGTTACCACTATTTGCTCCTGCTAACTACAATCTATTGATCATACTTATATTTAGACACACGAAAAATATGAAGTAAAAGCCCAATCATGGATATCATCAAAAATAGAAACTCAAATCGGTGGTTTCAGATTACACACTTATTATTGGACACTATGGAATACCGCCTGATCGCGCAATGACATAGAATAACAAAAACACAAAGATTCGTTCTAGGCTTCCAAATTTCAACTACCTATCGAAGCCCGGTTCCCCAATTTTTAGAATTCAAAACCTATATTACATACCCTAAAATCTGAAACCGGTTTTGATTCTCTAGTTTTCGATTCTACCTAAAACCATGTTCATCCTTATTAGAAACCGTATTTCATATATAATATGCGAGAGATGTAGCTCTATGAAATTATAGTTATTCACGTAAAACAATTATCTGTCATTCAAATTCGCTAATCGTATGTTGAGATCAATGTCACGACATGGCATCATGTTGTATCGTACCACACAACATTTCGTCTCGCAAGTTTAGGGAAGGGG
>JAGVVM010011044.1:0-11052 GCA_019149425.1 Psidium friedrichsthalianum
CCCTCGGTCACGTGTAGAAGAAACCCCGAACCTATGCTCTCCCAAAATTTATGTGCCTGCGTTGATTTGTGAGGGAGGTTTTGATGATTCAGTTCCCTGTAATGTCATCATAGTTGTTTAGCATGAATCTGGTCTGAATTCGTGCATAAACGATCCAACCGACTTGCCCACCACCTGTTCGAAAATGCATGAACGCTTCGGTTGTGGATTTTTTGAGTGCATACCAATACGTTATTTAGCATGATGATTCCTGCCATGTGTTATTGTTACCAAGAGTATTGCTGACTCCATGATTTTTTTTTTTTCTATTTCAGTATGCAGCAACCCTACTTGGAGCAATGGTGAAGCCGGAGGTAATCTTGGAATGTTTTGTTTTGGATATAATATCAACAACAACAACAACAACAACAACACAAACAACAACATAACAACAACAACAACAATTAATTGTGTGGTAAAATAGGAGATCAACCAGGTAGGAAGGAAGCAGTCTAGTGTAAGAGCTATCTGCATCTATGGAAATAATGAAAAAACTAGTTGTGGAAGTTGGGTCACTATATAAGAATAGTTCTAAGATATGCTTGTAATCACAAACGCCGTGGCAGATGTCCTTCCCTGAGAAAGCGCCAAGGTCCAATTATTTTTGTCATTCTCCATTACTAGTTACAGACGAAGGCCCCTAAATATAGTTAGAGTGACCATATTTCGATAAAACCGTCACTATATTTATGGGTCATCGGACTGTAACTAGTACGTGGAGAATGAGAACTCGAACAGGACCTTGGTGTTTTTTTCTAGGAACGACTTCTTCCATAACATTTGTGATTATAGACGTACCATAAAACTATTATTACATAGTGGACACCACTTCCACAATTTACTTTTTCATCAAATCCATAGATGCCATATATATCTTACATTAGACTGCTTCCTTCTTACCTAGTTGGTTTCCTAGTTTACCTGCACAATTAATTGTTATGATATATATTTTTTGAGGTGTGATGACTCGAAAAATACCTCTGTGAAAAAGAAAAGCTTGACTTGAAGACACGTAGCGGACGTCGTGACACGACCATCATGGCGCTTGGTCAAATGTAAATGAGGTACACGGGTGAATATTGTCGAGCAGTGGGATGGATTTATTTTCTACGAGATGCATCGGGTGCACTAGAGGGCACCAATGATAAGTCGGGAGGCAATCAATTAAGGTTAATGCCACGAAAAAATGCAAACTAGTACATTTATGATAAATTTATCCTAAACTAATTTTTTAACTAGAAAAAAATGAAAACCGGTACACTTATGTCAGATTTATCATAAATTAATTTTTTGACCACCAACAACCATAAATCAGTACACTTATGACAAATTACTCAAAACCTAATTTTTTAACTGCAAAAATCCTCACACTGGTACACTTGTGTAGATTTTCCCCAAACAAATTCTTTACCGTAAAATCCCAAATTGGTATTAACAAATAACTCCTCCCTAAAGTGGGCTAATACCATAGAAAATTTCAAATTGATATACATGTGACAAACAGAGGGTAAAAACTTCAAATTGGTACACCTGTCAACGTTACGTGTCATTTAACTCAGCAATTGAAAGGTGAAATTTAGTGAAAATTAGTGGAGGGTAAATTTATCACGAGTATACTAGTTTAAGATTTTTGATGGTCAAAAATAAGTTTGAGGTAAATTTATAACAAGTGTACCAATTTGAGATTTTTTATGTTGAAAAAATTAGTTTGGGTTAAATGTGTTAGAGGTGTACCGTTTGGATTTTTTGATGGTTAAAAAATTAGTTTGGGATAATGACAATATATACAAGTTTAGAAGATTTTTGTGGCATTAACCCATCAATCAATAGTGAATCATATGGATCACTTCTTCAATTTGGACAATTCTGTTCACTTGTGTTTTCAAGCAATTCACCAATTAAACGCAATCCAAATGAAATGATCCAAGTGTCTTCAGGAAGAATAGGGAGTATAGTTTAATTATCATTTATGCCACTTAATCCAATTCCAAATCAATTGACCCTAATGATCAAATTTACCCACCACACAAAATTTAACCCACTTCAATCCCAAATTTTTAAAATTGCAGCAAATATCAAAATAAGTCAAAACCATTTGAAATTTCACTAGTAGTTAGTCCTAACCGTCCTCTTCGATTTTCATTTTTGACTTTTTGTAATAAGCCCTTGAGCTACGCTTTACAGATTTACTCTCGGGTCTCAATTGCAAAAATATTTGAAGGCTGAATGACCTTTTCTGATAGTTTGCTTATTTGGATCTCTAAATCATGCTGAAATGACTTAGACTTTCTGGACTAGCAATTAAATACCATTCTAAACAACTTTTATTTTTTGGGTTTTATAAAAAAAAAAAAGACTCAAATTAATTTATTTTGCAAGACAAAATTGGTATGAAAAACTAAACAATTTGGATGAAAAACTAGAAATATTTTTTTACCTTTGAGCTTGAGACTTTTTCAATCAAACGAGCTCAGGTTTTTACAAAAATGATATCATTGGGAAGATCTCGATCTCACCGAGAAGTACTATTGCCACCAAACTTTTTCACATTCAAATCACAAAAAATCATAACAACAAAAAAACCAGCAAAGTTTTTTTTTTTGGGAAGGAAAAAACCAGCAAAGTTCATCCTCATCAAAAGCAAACAAAACAATCATCACTCCTAATCATAAACCATTACCATAAGCATATGTATACAGGAAGAGTAAGCATATGGGTCTAAATCGTAGAAGAATAGACCTTGAAAATCACCAGGGCGAGGACTCAAAGAATGACTCAAACATCACATTCTCATCAACCACCGTTGCAGACCACCGTTGGAAACACACAAAGCAACAAAGAACAGTGAAGGCAAAAAAGATCATCAAGCTAGTACAGCGGGCACATGTTTAATTCAGCAAATTCAAACATCTCCCTCAAAAAATTAACATGGATCCCTCACCTCAATCATATGACCAGATAACACGTCAAAGTCTCCATCACGCCATTGCACCGGTCCACGCCATTCCGGGGCGCCCTTCCCCTGTTTTTTGTTCTTTACTGTTTCGACGGCCTAGAAGTTGGCAGATAGTTATCTCCTATTCGATCCTTCATTAACGCCTTTGGTTCCCTCTGGTGACGTCTCCCAGCATTATCCCATGCTTCGATTTCTTCCCCACCGGCATTACAAACTGAGCTTTGCAAGTAAGAATCCCTGCCCTACTCTCGTCACGTGAGAAGAAACCCCGGAAACCTGTGCTCTCCAAAATCTTCTATGTCATGTTGATTTGTGGAGGGAGGGTTGAGGACTCAAGTTCCCGGGTAATGTCATTCATATTGTTTAGCAGAATCATTGCCTCAATTTCCTGCATAAAATGATCCAACGAGTTGTCCACAACCGATTCGATGAAATGCAGGGAACAAATCCGCCGTCTACTTCCGGTGTGGATACTTGAGTGCGGTACCCTACCAATTGCGTTATTGAGCATGGATCCTGCCATACGTCATTGTTACAAGGTACTGTAGGTGACTCCATGTTTTGTTCCATTCTGGATCTCTTTGTGCGGGTGGTGATGAATGATGGTTTACGGAATGAGGAATGGATCATGGGGGGGAGAAGTCGCGGATTGATATTCCACATAGCAGGTTTGTTTTTGGTGAGTGAGTTTCCCTTACGGTTTTCTGGTCATTTTTGCTGCGGCGTTCTTCTGTATGGTGGTTTGTAAATGTGAATGATCTGGGTTTGAGGCGGGGTGATTAGCGATGACATTGGTGATGATATTGGTTGTCGGTAGCAACGGTACCCGGCGGACGATCTAGATTGAGCAGCGGTGAAGCTTTTAGTAATCTTAGGAATGTTTTGGTTTTGTATGTAAAGTGCATTATATATGTATATGAAAATAATTAATGTGCAAATGAATAGGAAAACTAATAAGGTAGGAAGGAAGGAAAGGCATCTAGTGTAAGAGCTAACAGGATATATGGAACTAATGAAAACTAGTGCCGAAGTTGTGTCAATTTTAGGTACGTCTGTAATCATAATCGCCATGGAAGAAGTCCTTCAGAGAAAGCGCCAAAGCCCAATTTGTAATTCTTTATCTTCATGATTTATGATTACATACGTGCCTTTAAAACTATCTTATATATAGTGGACACCACTACAAACTAATGTTTTTCATTATTTCCATACATGCCATCTATTTTACATAGTCTGCTTCCTTCTACTTGAATTGTTTCTAGTTTACCTGAAAAATTAATTTTTATGATATATATTTGGCAAGGGTGTGAAGACTTGAAAAATACCTTTGTACTAAAGAATAAGCTGATGGGACGACGCGACGCGGACATTATAACACAAACCATCGTGCGATTCGTCAAATGAGAATGAGGTATTAGGGTAAAACATGTTTAGTAGCGAGATAGATTTATTTTGCTACGGGATGCTTCATGTGCATCAGTCGCACCAATGACAAGTTGCGAAAGCAATCAATTAAGAGTTAATGCCCGAAAAATTCTACCATGGTGTATTGTGAACAAATTTACTCCCAAATTAATTTTTTGTCACAAAAAAATCTCAAATGATACACCTTTGACGATTTACTAACAACTAATTTTTTGATTACTCAAAAACCTTACAATTCGTACACCTATAACAAATTTAATCAAACTAATTTTTGACCCAAAAAATTATATTGATGAATTGTGATAAATTCTACCTCAAAAACTAATCGTTCACATAAAAAAAACATCTCAAATTGATATATTTATGATAAAAATTATCCTCTGTTAGTTTCCAGTAAAATGGATCAATACCACAGATATTCCCAAATTGAATACGCCTGTGATAAAACGAATAGTAAGAACTTCAAACTGGTACATTCGTCAATGCCATGTTGTGTAGTTAGTCAGCAAGTAGTTGTAGAATTGTAGTAAGAACTAACGGAGGATAAATTGTCATAGGTATACAGTTTGAGATTTTTGTATGGTCAAAATATTAGTTTTAGGTAAATTTATCATATATTACTAGTTCGAGATTTTTTATGATAAAAAAAATCAGGTTTATGGTAAATTGTCAATAGATTTACCAATTTGAGAATTTTTTTTTATGGGAAAAATTAGTTTGGGGCAGTGACATGTTGTACCACTTAGGATTTTCTTGGTAGTATCCATCAGCACATGGAGCACTTGTTCGATTTTGGCAAGATTTTTGTTCACTTATGTTCTCAGCAATTCACCAGTTAAACGAAATTCAATGAAATTATCAGGTGTATTTAGAAAGATTACGGAGTTAGTTTAATATCATTATAAATCTAATCCCAATTCAAACTCAACGACCTAATTTGAATCAAATTGACCCATTGGACAAAATTTAACCCAGCTCGGCACCCAAATTTTGTAAATTCCGTTAAATATCAAAATAAGTTAAAAAATCATTTGTAATTGACAGGTAGTTGTCCTAATTGTCCTGTTCGACTTTTATTCTTGAATTTTGCAAAAAAGCCTTGGATATGCAACTTGCCCATGCCAAATTTAGAGATTTCTTCTAGGGACTGAATTGTAAAACTATTTTGTAGGCCGACCGATTGACTTGTCCGATAGTTTGCTCATAGGATCTCTAATAGTCACACCCGAAAACACTAAAACAGGGCCATGACCGGCGTCCTTTTCAAAAGGCGTAAGTCTCAAACATAACCAAACTCAATCCCCGGTATCAAATATGTACATCACATATATATTGATAAAGAGGTCATTGATTACCAAAAATCAAAAGCTTGCTACTAAACCAAACAAAAGATATCCTTACATATCTGTTAAAACTTTTTTTTTGTTGTCATTTATAAGTATCATAACTTTTTCTTTCTCGCTCACTTGAGTGCCACATCGGAGGAACACTCATTCACTTGAGTGTCACTTTCGGCCAAAATCGTCCACATCGTTTTTTTTAATTTTCGGAAAAATCTTCCCCCGTGGACTTTTATTATTATTTTATTTATTTGTAATGCACATGGTTTTTTAAATTTTTTAAAATGTTGTGGCATTTGTTTCATTTATTTGAATTTTCACTTTTTAATTTTTAGCCTTTTCCCTTTGGCCGGCGAGGGTCACCGAGACCCCTCGCCGGCCACATCGGACGGCCCAGGGGCTAAGGCTGGATGGCCTTGGGTTGGCGGTGGCAACGACGGCCCGAGCGTTGGCGTTGAGGCCTGGGCCACTGCAGGCGAGGGCGGTCGCGGCTCCCTTGGCCACGGGCGAGGGGGCCCCTTGCTGGCTTCATCGGCAATAGGTGGGGTCCAAGCGAGGGCCTTCTCGTCGGTGGCCGCTCGGGCCGCGACGACTCTCGCCTAAATCTGGCGAGGGCCACCTCGCCGATGGTGGGCGGGAACGTGACGTGCCTTGCCTAGATCTGCCCTGTTAGCCCGGCGAGGGGGCCCTTGCCAGCTTTGGGCGAGGCCCTTAGCGCCCTCGCCCACGGCGGCCAGGCCGCGACGGCCATTGTGGCCCCTCCTACCTAGGCTAAGCTGGCCCTGGCCCCTGGGCTACCTGATGGTGGGAAACGCCGACGCCTTCTGCGAAGAGAGAGAGAGAGAGAGCGCAAAAACAAAAAGAAAAAAGGAAGAAAATTTTGCAAAAATAAAAAATTTATAAAAATTCGATGTGTACTTTAAAATATCAAAAAAATCGTTTCGCTGGTGCCACATGAGCTTTTCCGGCGCTACGTCAGCTTTTCCGGCATCTACGTAAGCGATGGCACTTAAGTGGTGATTTTTAAAGTCAGGGCAATTCGATTCGAGTGAACGAAAAAAAAGTTAGACACTCAAGTGAGCGCTATATAAAAGTTATGGCACTTGTGTGTACTTACCCCCTTATCCTTCACTAGCATATGTCCAAGAAAAGCTTTTCCACAAATCACAAACTGTAAAAGACATAGCTGCACAACCAGATAGAATTTCTTGGGCATTCTTTTTTTCCCCATAAAGGCAGCATATTCTTTGAGGAAACACTAAAGGAGCTTCCCTAATTGCTTCTTTTGAATTCCTGATGGCTCCATTATTTCCTGATACCAGCGGTGAAAAATCTTTATAGCTTGACACGAGAGAGAGCCATCAATAATGATAATCATTCAGTATCAACAACATCGGACGGTTCTGTTTGTCCTGGCATTTACTAAGATGAAAGTTGAATCAGCCTCTTCCATACTATCATTTTCATGGCAGACTTTAGGCTAGAATGTAGTTCATGGGGGGAATTCAGAAAGAAGCAATTAGGAGCAATTATATTCCATTTTGTCTGCGCTATATATGCACCTGAAAAAGTACAGGAGGAGCAAACATAGGACACGATTTGTGTCTAATCGAGTTTTTGGGAAATTCTGCATTTCTTTTACAAAGTCTGAGCTGCCAAAAACATAGGACACGGTTTGTGTCTCATTGAGTTTTGGTAAATTGCAACTCCTTTACAGAGTCTGAGCTGCCTGAGGGTCATCGGTTCCCGATCAGCTTCTTCACAACTCCTTCGAAGATCCCATCTGAGCCAAAGTTGCAGTTCGAACGCATGGGATCGACGCAACCGGGCAGCTGAAAACACAGAGAGAAGTGTCCGGTGGATAAAGGTTTCCTGTTCTGCTCCCAACACCTTCCCACCCGTTGCTATCTCCCTTCAATCAAGACCTCCCATCCATGTCAAATTCACACCTAAATGCTGCAGCATCCAAAAAGAAGTTTCAAAGAAATTCATTATTATCTTAACATCACCATATTATTCAAAATCCGCATAACAGAGAAACTCAAAAACTTAGAAATTAGGTTCTAGACCAATAAACATTTGACTTTTCTTTTTTGGGCCGTCAGGAACTTACATTGATCTCTTCTAACCCCTGCAAGTGACACCTGGAACAGGTAACAGTCTTCGGACTCCACAAGGTTCACACGCCACGTGGTGGATGCTGTAAGCCCCACGTCCGCATTCCCGACGACTCTGTCTCCAGCATTGCAGGCAGTGGCAGCAACACGAAATTGGACCTCTGTCTTACTGAGTGGAGAACACACCAACTTAGCATCAAGTTGAGCCTTGAAGTTGGTGTTCCATTCTCTGGAGAACCATGATGACTTCGAGGAGGGTGTGCCTCCATATGGAACATTCGAAGAGGCATCACATTGAGCGCCACGCTGTGAGAACCAGGAGGTGGCACCGAAAAATGAGAACCTCCCTTTGAACGTTCATGTCGTGCTACCACTTCATGGAATGCCTCGTCGGTAACATAAATGGGTTAGCTTGGCAGCGTCCTCCTCCAGAAGGAAATCCTGCAGCCCAGTCAACCTCTTAAACCTCAACAACCTCTTCCCTGAGGTAAGAGGTGCTCGGGTTATCTATGAACATGACGTTGTCTATTGCAATAAATCGCTTTTCAATGAACGAACAAGGGTGCAGATCAGTTGGAAAGAGGTCAATGAACCGAGGGTAGTTGCTACCAAGACCGACCACTTCGGCTGGAAGCGTATTGCAGAAGAACTTGAGCAACAAAGGCGGGGCCACTGTAACGGATTGACTGGCCTTCCTAAGTAGTAGTAATAGACATGCATCATTTGGGCCACCTTCATCTTGGACCCCAGCCAGCTGATTGACAGTGTATTGCGGCAATCTCTCAGATGCTCTCTGCATTACCGACTTGTGGGGCAGCCTTTCGCCTCTGAGATGAGGCCCAAAGTATATTCCACAAAATGATGGTCAGGAGGAAGCTTTGGTCATCAGTCATCATGCCTTCTCCTGAAGGAGCGGCGGCGTTGGATGGCGCAGCAGCATTCACTGGTTGACCCATTTCAATCAGAATCTGCGGGAGAACACGGCATCAGTCAAGGAACGGTACATCAGCAAGAACACCTATAATCTTTCTCGGGCTCAATCACAGTAAAAGTTTGCTTGGCAAATGAAAAAATGAAATTGTTGGGAACTGATCTGTATGATGTTCAAGTATTTTCAGTTTAATTTGCATATTTTGTGAAAATATATTTGTTTTTTTCATCATTCTTCGCCCGCAATTTCATAACACATCGAAATCTACAAAAAAAGAAGAGAGGGCAGAGTGGCAAACCAGTAAGTCTGAAGAACTTGGTTTGATGCTTCGGAACAGAGTAATCTTAGAGCATAGACGCTAGATAGTGAGTGAGAGGGTTGGGTGGAGCCAAAGTACCGAAGAAGTCGAGCTTATATAGTGCTGGCTTGCCTCTACTTGGGGTAGTCTTGCCCTCGACAACTTTCTAGATTCACACATTTGTGGTTTAGATTTTATTTACCTTCTTCGTTTGGACAAAAATTCTATTAATCCAAAATAAGAAAGTAATCCATACGGACATAATGATAATGAGTAGGCAATTTAATTTAACTTACCATATTTAATCCAATGGTCTTATCTCCACTTGCCAACTAAAATGTGGAAGCTACCCATTTGTCATAGTATTAAATAGTAGGTCCAAATGAGTTTGGTTCGGTCAATGCGTCAACAAAATCTACAAAATCCGGAAGGTACTAATTTCAGAGAAAATAATAGGTTTTCGTGCTATTATATCCCTTTAATGATAAGCCCAATCTAGCGAGTAGAATCAGATATTTCTTTCTGTTCGCTTGGCCAACAGTTTAAATGACTTGCTTTAAATTAATGCTCTAAATAATGCTCTGTTTTACTACGTAACCGGGTTGACTCAATCAATTGTCAGGTAAAGATAAAAATTAAACATGGAAAACCGCTTAAGGTGAGGTCAGGTGGAAATTTGCTGTGCAATCATCTACCAGGTTGAATGGCCAAAATAGATAAATAACTATGGAGTTATAGCAAAAATAAATTAAGCATAAAGCCAAAATATTAAAAAAAATCATGAAAAATATGATTCTAACAATAATAATAATTAAACTCTAACTGTTGATAAGATGAGGAATCAAAGACTATGAGTCGATTGAATATAAGCTACCACCCGACGGTTGAGGTGACACTGGCCTGGGAGTTAAAGCGGGTGGATGTGAGGCGTGTCCAAATAGGAGCTCATTATAACCGTTATTGGGCGGTTATAACATGGATTATATAATAGGCGGCAGTAACTATTGTGGTATTTACGATCATCAGAACAATTCTCCCAATATATATTTTCAGCTTAATCATTAATAATGGTCATTCAAAGTATTGTCATTTACAGTCGATTACGTGTAAATTTATGTTATTTCTTTGTAACGGCAAACTCAATTTCGCTCCAAATAATCATTGAACTCATCAACAAAAAAAACTTAGCAAAAGGTTTTTTCACTATTGTTGGGTCAACTATCATCTACCGAAAGGCTTTGTATTCCCAAACTTTCGTCAAATGTGCAATTGGTTCTTCAGTTTTTATGTGCAATTAAATTCTTTAACTCACTGAATTGTAGTTGAATCTTTCGAGTATTTGAACCTTCCCATCTTTGCCAATCGATGATATAATCTACGTCATACAGTGGAAATTGTCACAAAATTTCTGAGCCCAAATAGAAGAAAATAAAATAAAATGGGACGGTGTTCGGAGGCTCACCACTTGCCCCTTCACTATAGTCAATGGTCGACAATCCTGCCCGTGCCCAAACTATGTGAGGGTCATATTTGGGAGTGCTCACCCTTGCATGCAACCCCTCACAAGGGGAAGACTAAAACAAATGCAAACTGTATCAAGGTAAGGTTTGGTCTCATCCTGGTTCCAAGATCAAGTGAATCGGGTTCTTCGATTACTAAAGGGCTCAGGACCGCAAACCCCATGGTTTGTCCGTGGGTGTCTCTGTCGCAAGGGTTAGGGTCAGGAGACATGGCTGGGCCCATATATTACAAGCCGGGTTGTCATTTTGACGATTATGACGAGGAAGTGGTGCACCACAACCTTCACACTTTTTCATTTTATTGTATAGATTGGGCTCGAAGTGAGTGACAATTTCACCGTATGAAGTACATTATATCATCAATCGGCAAAAATAGAAGGGTTGCAAGTAATAGAAATATTCAACTACAAAATCAAGCGAGTTAAA
>JAGVVM010011045.1:0-10410 GCA_019149425.1 Psidium friedrichsthalianum
CCCCCCACGAGTGAGGTGGAATGGCTGCGGGAAGCCACCGGGCTCCAGCAACCTCTGTCTGAGGCCCTACCAGTTTTGTGAGGCTTGGCCAAGGCCTCACAGAACCTGGTGAGGTTGACTCGTGGTCCATGACAAGGCTGACACTCAACAGTCTCGCAGATTTGGGTGAAGCGAGCCCCTCGTTGTGGTTGGGAAGGTGATTGTGCCTAGCGATGCTTAGCCAGGCCGGCCGTCTTAGCCCATACCACTATGAGGCCAATACCCCCCCACCCCAATGTCGGCCAATGCTAATGATGGTGGGATAGCTGAGGCAATCGCCACTACAAATTCTAATTTTTTAATTTAATTTTATCTTTTTTTTAATTTTTTTAATATTCATGGAATTTTTTTTATTGATTTTTAGGTTTTTTTTAATTGTTGGCTGGGACCCTCTGGTGACCGTGTAAATGCCATGTATGATTTCTGACAAAGCTCATCAGAGTTAGCATTGAAATAATCATGTTTAAAAAATTGGCACTTAAATGATCCCCCCCCGCCCCCAAAAAAAAAAAGTAAGTGGCAACCAAAGTGAGCGCATCTACATATATTGATACTTGAGGTGTCCTTCTACCTTTGAGTGTGCGTTTATAATTTGCAATGCCGGTCATGTGCATTATGATTGCTATTCATGTGTGCATTTTGCTATGTCAAGTTGAGTTGAGCTCCCTTTGGAAGAGGTACACGGTTTTTGTTTATGTGGAGGACTACATTCCTAATTATAAACCTAATTTGCAGATTCTAGGTATCAGATATATATAAAGATTAGCTAGATGTCTGAAATGAGTACCTCAAGTGCCACGAGAAAAAAAGAGGGAGACGATAGGCTGTGTGTAGAACATTTCAAACAGACTCTTGATAAAGAAAATGCTAAATATCATATTGTGGGGCATATATAGGTTGTGCTAGTGCTTTAGGGACCAGTTTGATGCATTGTCATTTGTCTATATGTAAGGAATACCCATATGCAAATGTTGAGAAATGGCAAAGATTTGCCTTGGGTCAACTTGATGGGCTTGGTAGTTCATTTGGTCCATGGAAATTTGACCAGATGCTAGTCAAGTGGACTTAGCGACTATGCTTATTATTGGTGAGTTACCTTTCAAGCTCATAGAAAATGAGGGATTTTGGCTATTTGTGAATAGACTACCGGCCAAAGTTTGTAATCTCGACGCGGAACACATTGATGGCTTGACTATTACAAGTTGTACTTGGAGGAAAAAATGTAAATTGAAGAAATATTTCTCTGAGACATTTCAAAGAGTCTGTCTTAAGACCGAAGAATTTTGACATATATGTGTCTCATTACTCATTTTGTTGTGATGCCATTGGGAGTTGCACAGTAAAATATTAAAATTTTGTCAAATCTCAAGTCATTCTGCCTAGATAATAGGAAAAGTGGTTGAGAAAATGCTTGACTGAGTGGGGGATTCAAGCGTTTTTCTATCACCATGGACAATGCATAGCTACAAATGACTTAAGAATTCAATATTTAAAAAAGGGACTTACTCTTGGAACTCTATGTTGTTAGAGGTGCTACTCCACATGAGGTGCTTTGCTCATATACAGAGTCTGATTGTAAGAGAGGGGTTTAAAAGACATGAATGATTTCATTGTTAGAATACGTTCAGCTTTGCGTTAATAGTTACTTGATGATACTCATGAGTGCTTGATTCAAATCTGAAACAGGCCAAAAGGTTTGTTTACTCTTGGAGTTCTTGACGGAAATGTAATGGTTAGTCCATGAGCCATGTTTCTATTAACAAATTCACTGCTCTACCCCCAAAGTTGAACTTTTGGTGTTTATGGTGGCTGAAGGTGTTTAGCTTCTATTGCCGTTGTCCATTATGTCTCGTTTATCTATTATGGCCATGAAGCCTTTTTTAGATTGTTGGATGTGTTGCTGCATCTGGTATAGATTAAAAGATATGTATATAGATTCATCTAAGCCCCTGTTCTTGTCTTTGTCCTTTTGGTTGGTGAAACAAAGGCCATGAAGATCTTGATCATCATGAATGATCAAATCTTCCGCAATCTGGTTGTGATTTGATTGCAGATAGAACACCATAAAAATACGAAAGGATTGACTAGACCTGACCCGATTTAATCGCTCGATTTATATTACAATTAGGTCTCGGTTTGGTCAAGTGTGCCCTAAATTGATGGGGTTGGGTGGGTATCATGGATACCTGACTTGGCTCGGCCCATTGACACCCATGATATGTGCCTGTTTGATTAGAAAACTACACGGTCAAATCTCAGCTACAAATTGCAAAGATGGAAAAGAAAAGATTAGAAGTCAAAATAGTCCCTCCTCGATTTTTGGTTTCACCCATTATGCATTTATCCCTTATTCCATTGTCATGCTAGCCACTCCCTTCACAAAATGGTGACATCATAGAAACTTTGGTTGCGAAAATCGTATTATTTGTCACTATCAAGGAATTTCAATGGTTTAAATTTGTTCTAGTCTTTGAGGGAGTCTTGGCACTAAGTACTTTAAATATGTCAATGCATCTTGTTGGGGCCAACAATGCAACTAGAGTAGGTGAATATGTTATTTCGAAACTTTTTCAATTTGTGCAGAAAACAAAATATGTCATGAAAAGGATCGGGTGAGCAATGTTTATCAAAATGATATTTGAGTGAGTGCAAGTTAGAGCAAAGATCGAGTGAAAAATAAGCACACCAGATATATAATGGTTTCGACTTATATACCAATCTTACATCTACTCTACACAACTAACAACTCTAACTTAAGTTGGAATGCACTAGTAAACTGTGCACAAGTTACAACGGTATGTGCTGATCTTTACAAATGATAGATCACACTTGTCTAGATATAGCTATACTACTAAGATTGTATACTTGACTATTGCACGATTACAAGGCATAAAAGGACACAAGATCTATTCAATAGCTGTTGATACCGAAAGTTGTTCTCTTAATGATTCGGATCTTGATATGACGTCATGAGGAAAGACTTTACTAGTAGATCCCGAATATGTAAGAAGGAAAGGACTTACAATAACACATGGTACTTTTATATTAGGGAAGTTTAAAAGAAAGTACAAAAGATACCGAATGAAGGACACCGTGCGCTTGAATTCGGTAAATCTCAAGAAATGCGACGTAGGGATTATATCTCGAAATTCAGAAACATGGAGCAAAACTCATGGGCGCGAACAGGTTTTTGGAAGTTAAGGGATGTTATTCAAAAAAGATTCAACTGACCATGCAGTTACAAGTTGGATTAGAAAATGTTCCGATTTTCACGGACAAGTTATGGAATCGTGGGTTGAGAAAAAATGAGCATGGGCGCTAAGATTCAAAAGTTTGAAATTGGAGAATAATGTTCAAGCAGTTGAGAATGCAAGGCAAATAAGTATCCAAAAGAGAGGATAAGAAGGCACGACCACAGAAGACAACTCAGAAAAATACTGTTTCTTTCAAGTTTCACTACTGCTTCCAGTTTAACTTTCTAGCACTTTCCATTCCTTGTAACTTTAGATTCCAGCAGTTTATGTTCTATTTATAGCAAGTAGGAGTACTGTAATCGTAGATTGTTCAACTTTCGAAACATTTCCTCATTCAAAATCTCCATCAGAACAGAGCCACAAAACTATATTAATAAAAATCGAAGAACGAGTTTCGGTGAAAGATATTCCCTATACAAATCATGCGAACATCTTTTTGGCACCTCGTGGAACTCGTGGTGAGTTTTAGAGAAATGGTGAGAACAAGGAATCAACCAGAAGGAGATCGTGGTCAGAATGACCAGGTTAATAATCTTAAAGGTGGCGATTAGAAAATTCTGCTGCAAATGTAGCACTGGGATTCCCCTCAGAATAATGATATACACAGCGGTTGAATGAAGAACAGACTGTGCACTGGCATCAGATCTACGGTGGTGGCTACGATGAAGAGAATGTTTGAAGAACAACAGAACGAATTGACTAATCATATAGTCAAGCATGTCACTGATGTGATCAAGCAATGATGGTCAATGCTATAAATGAGGTAATATCTCGTCCGAGTTCATCATTTCAAGTATTACCTTTCCAAGTGAATTCTCCTGGTATGATGCCATATCCCCCCGTGTATGGCCCTCCTAGTACCTAGTATAATTATGGAGGAGGAGTATCTGTACCACTTCCGAATATGAGAATTATACCAAGGCCGGAGAATCCTACTTAGGAAATTTGATCAATGGAGTCAATGGGTATGTTTTTTCTCAAAATGCCCCGGTTGAAGTTAACACGGGTAATCCAAATGTCCAAAATGCACACCCGGTACCGAATGTACCTCAATTCGAAACCCGTGAGGCCTCCTGGAATCATGCCGAATCCACAGGGCATGGGAATTAGCCATATAGGCCAGTGCCACCGGTTAATTTCAACCCAAAGAATCAAGGAATAGATCAACCTCTACCAGTTGACCCTAGGGGCAAGAAGCTTGGATTGGCCAAAAAACAAGGCCATGGAACCCAGATCAAGTAGCGGAGATAGTACTCCAGCAATTGGAGTAGATAGAGGAGTTCCACGACAGTTTACAGGAAACCCCATCCGACTGGGTGGATAATATTCCTTACCCAGGGGATTTAAGACACCAGACTTTGCCGTGTTTACGGAGAAGAAGATCAGTCAACCGTTGAACACATCGGCCGTTTCTTAGCGCAATGTGGGGAAGCAAGTACGAATGAGTACCTAAGATTAAAATTGTTCCCGTTATCATTGTCCAAAACAGCATTCACATGGTACACCAATCTGCCGATTAATTCTATCCAGAATTGGCTGAAATGGAACGACAGTTCCATTCTCAATTTTATCGGTTAGTACCCGAAGTATCAGTGGCTGATTTGGCAAGGATGCATCAGTATGGGAATGAAACAGCGGATCATTCATTGCCAGGTTCAAGAAATCAAGGAATCGATGCCTGACCTCTCTTACTGAAAAAGAGTTTACTGATTTGGCTTTCAATGGGCTTAAGTTCAATCTTCGGGAGCGTTTTGAAGGACAAAAAACATTTGATGATCTTTTCTAGTTAACTACAAGGGTCTCGAAGTATGAACACTTGCTGAGAGAAAAAGACAGGAAGCAGTGAAAGATAATCGGCAAGCCATGATTGGTACATGTGGTCCCAAGTTGAAAGCCTCTTGAGGAAGAAGAGGAAAATGAAATAGCAGCAGCGACCATGATTTTGGAAAAACCATATGTATGCCCAGCTCTCAAACCAATAAGAGTGAAGGAGTTTGCAAAGGTCAAAGCCAAGGAGTCAAGCAGTTATTCGTTTGACATATACAAGTTAGATAAAATTTTCGACTTGTTACTGAAAGATGGTTGATAAAGCTGGCCGAAAGGTAGAAGATCCCATCTAAGGAAGAGTTAGCCGATAAGAGATACTGCAAATGGCATCATTCTACCAGTCATAACAGGACAAATTGCATTGTTTTCAGGAAAACAATCCAAGAAGCAATTCGGAAAGGTAAGATCAAGTTTGCTGAAGACAAAGGGAAAGCGCCAATGGAAGTTGATGCAGATCCTTTTCCTAAGATGACTGGTATGGTGAAAGTTCATACTCCGGTACACCTTATGTCACTATAATCAAGAGTTAATTAATCAAGATCAGCATTATCTGCAGAATTGGTTTACAGAGGATACAGAGGAAGGTATCGGTATGATTCGTTTGGTCGAAGAACCACTGGATCACAGGTAAGGCAAGAGAATCACCCTTTAGTTATCAAGGCAGGGGGTCGAGAGGAAGATATCAAGCTGGGCCTTTTGCCTGAAGGAGAAGTAGGCCACAGATGAGGCCTGAGATAGCAACTCGGATAGGTCTTTTCAAGGACACAAAGAAGAAGTACGATATGATCGGGTGAAATCAGAGATAGTAGTCCCGAATTTAATCTCTCTAGAATCTAAAAAAAAAGAGCAGTTTGAACAGACCAAGTCTGAAGTAAGGTTGCTGGATAACTAGTCACAAGGACTGGGAAAAAGGTCCAACCAGAGCAACTAATTTAGGAACGTGAGATTGATCAAAATAGCCATCTAGTTGACGAAAGCAGTAAAGACGTAAGTAAGCCAGCTGAGCCGAAAAGCTTGTGCAATGGTATAAGGAAGGAGACCCAGAAGTAGGCCTCCTCGGAGAACCTAGTGGGAAATTTGATTATGTGGTGTACTATGGGAAGCCAGACTACCTCAAACACCATCATTGCCTACTTAACCATCTGGCTGGGGTGATGAATTTGATGATCCTCCACCCAACCCCATTTCGCAAGAGGTTTAGAAAAAGTTCCCCATGATCTCTCTGAAGGGAAATGAAAAGAAGCTAAACCACCTGGCCAAGCATCTTACCGAACCATAAAGAGACGAGATCAGAGAAGGAAGAAGCAAAAAGAAACTTTGAACAGAATTGGGAGAGAAGGATCGCACTGAAATATGAGAAAAAAACTGGGTCTGGAAACGCAATGATACCGAAGAGGAAAGAACAAAGTAAGAGAGAAGACACTTCTGGATCAGCACGCAGAGAGTCCCAACTTGGGGTTATCGAAGGGCAAAGCAGTTGAGAATGAACTACAAATTATTGACTTGGTCAATTTATAGTAGCATTGACTCCAAGACATAAGGGTAGCTTCGTTCGGGGTCGGATCACAGGAGACAATGAAAGTTGCCGAAAAGGAAAATCTAGAATGCCGAAGGAGCGTAACCATTCAATAAGGATCGACATGGTAAATGCGAGACTCCCACGGGAATTCGGGATCTCATTGACAGTAGAAGAAGATTCGAGACATGTTTCAGAAATGGAAGTGGCTATGACAGAATTTCATTTTCCTGAAAACAGAGTGATAGAATTCGAGAGAGTCCAAACTGAAAGAACCAAGCATCTAAAGTCCCTACTTGTATCTGGCAAGGGATGGATAGCCAGTTGGGAAAATATTTGTAGATGCTGGAGCTACATTGAACTTGATGTCATATAAATACTTCAAGAAGCTGGGCAAAGAGACGAAGAGATAATACCATCCAATGTACAATTGTCAGACGTTCTTGGTGAGGTTACTGACGTTAAGGAGCCATTGTAGCGGACCAGAACGCTACGTCAAGGCTTACTCATTGCTCGCTCACTTCTTACTGGCACCATCCATTAGCTTCATCATCTACATCGTTCGATCCAGTGTTAACCTACCACATCTGAAAAGATAATCCCCAACAGGGGTGAGCTAACAGCTCAGCAAGTTCATCCTCTAAATCTCGCTCAGGATACCAGATACTCTTAGATCGAACCCTAAGCATGCAACACAATCGCAAGATATTCAACCAGCATATTCAAAGGAATGGACAATGTAGACACTACGAGGCACAGTTCACAACATTACAACTCAGGCGATCTATAAACATAGACACAGTCATATCAAATCCTTGCCCCAAATTGTGTTTTGAGCCATTCACTTTTGCTCTCACACAATTATTCACCAGAATTACTCTTTCTCTGCCTTGTCAACCAAAACTCGCATTTAAGATTCATAGGGACTCAATCTATGGCCACAATTCTACATGACCAGCCCATAAGCATGTAATTTTCAACCATATACAACCCTCAAAGTGTCAGACTAGCGACCCAACTTATTAATTGGGTCCGTTTCCACCCCAATTGATCCCAATGCTCAAAATTCAATGTCTAAACCACCTCAAGTCATCCTCTAGATACAAAATCAGCTCAACATAATATAATCAGCCTTAAACCGAGTGCGAACAGCGCAGCATATCCTCACACAGAACCATTCACCATAACATATCGCCAAATCCGTCAAATTTCTAAACGCTTCTACTTCACATACACATCTAGAGTCAATCCATGAATAATCCAATGCCCTACTCAAGATTTAGAAGTAGAACTCACCTGAAACGAAGCTGAAACAGGGCTGAGAAAGCGGCTGGAAGCAGCGATGATTAGCGACGCACGGCGGAGCACACACAACAACGACGACGGATTCCGGTGGATTTAATCCAAACCGGGGCTGTTCAGGGGCTGAACCGACATCAAAACGAACTAGAAATCATATATTTGACATGGAAATGAGATCTAGGGGCAGCCGGGGTCGACATACATCAATTAGAACCAAAACAGAAATTCGGCACCCAGAAAACAGTTTTCGTCGATTGATACGAGAAAATACATTTGAAAGGTCAAACGACCTTGGATCGAGGCGATTCAAGTGGGATTAGAACCATAAGACATTGAACTACAACATATCCAAAAATTGCGAGAATCCAACTTACAAATTTTCGTCAGCGGCCGGTTGAAGTCTGCAGCCAAATTGGAGCCAAATGAGAGGGAGAGAGAAAAGAGAGAAAAAGTGATTTCTATGGTGGAATAGTGAGGGGGTGAGGATTCTGCCGTGAATGATGAAGATAAGAGAGAGGAAGACCCATTATTTGAGAAAATAAAAAAAAAAAGAAAACATAATAATAATAATAAAATAATAAAATATTTCGGTTACTATTCATCGATTTGGCAAAAGTTGGTCAAAGCTTATCCAATCTGGTCAAAACTTGGAGAGCAAGTTTGACTGGTCAATCCTCAAAATTCGTGCCAAAACGGGACTGATTGGACAGAATCGGTGTTATTTTGGCTCAATCGCGAAGGGAAAATGACTCGAGATGATTTCGGAAAATTTTTCTGACTTCGCTAAAAATCATCTCCATTACCTAGCCACTGAATCTAGAGCAAATCGGGACTCGACAGAAATTTCTAATTTTTGCCTTCCTCTCTGCACTCCGCGAAACCAATTAGCTAATTTTCAAACCTTTCAAGGCGATGTCCAATTTTGTCTCTCAATCCTCGAAAATCTAATATTATTTTATCTTACAGACAATTGAATTCGGATGTCACAGCCATACTTGTGGATTTTAACTATTGGGACCAAAACATAAATGACTACTTCTTCATTATTGAGTCGGATGGTTCTTATAACTTATTGTTAGGAAGAGATTGGATACATTCCAACCAATGCGTGTCGTTGACCCTGCATCAGATGTTAGCATTTTAGAATGGAGAAAAAGTGGAATATGTTAAGCAGATGGCAAAGTAGCCCTAATAAGTTGGACAAAATCCACGAAGGAATGAAAATCTGATACACGAAGTCAAATTATAGAAATTCCTGAGACTGACTCACGTCTTATGCTTTTTGCGCTTTAGAAAGGGAAGAATGAGTGGATTCCCAAATCAGGCTTGGCATTACATGAATTAAGTCAAATTTATGGAAAGAGATACATTATTACGAGAACTAAAGAGAGGTACTTCACATATCTGTTGAAATGGCTCAGTAAAACCGCACCCCTCTCAGATTACATTGAAGAATGGGAGAATCACTCACTAAAGGAGATATGTTTGTAGAAACTGAAGACCTTTAATAGAATTGATATTGGAGAACATGTGCGTTATCAGTGATATATGTAAGTGCACTTCTGCAAGGGGCATCAGAGATGATCTAGTCAGATTGATTACAAAGTATAAAGATTATTTTGCCTGAGATTATCATGAGATGCCGGGGTTGTCAAGAGATGTTGTTGAGCATAGACTACCGATTAAGAAAGGATTCTGCTCACATAAGCAACAAGCAAGGAGATTTGCTCCAGATGTGATTGACAGAATCAAGAAAGCAATTGAAAGGTTGCTAAAGGCGGGATTCATTGAAATAGCTAGCTATATAAAGTGGATCTCTAATATGGTCCTAGTAAAGAAAAGAATGGCAAATTGCGAGTGTGTATTGATTTTCAAAATCTCAACATTGCTACCTCGAAAGATGAATATCACATGCCTATCGCAGACATGTTGATTATTTCGGCATCTGAGAATGAATGTTATCCTTAATGGATAGGCATTCGGGATATAATCAGATATTCATTGCTTAAGAAGATGTCCCAAAAACGGCATTTAGGTGTCCTGGAGCTATCGGTATGTTCCAATGGGTGGTTATGCATTCAGATTAGAAAATGCAGTGGCTACTTATCAATGGGCAAAAATTTTATTTTTCATGATATGATTAGCAAATTTATGGAGGCCTATATTGATGATGTGTGGTGAAGTCAACCCAGGATAATCATCTGGATTATCTTGAGCAAGCTTTTATTCGAATGAGGAATACAAATTGAAGATAAATTCTCTAAAGTGTGCTTTTGGTGTGCGAGTAGGAAATTTCTTGGTTTCTTTGTTAATCAGAGGGGTATTAAAATTGATAGGAATAAAGCAAGAACGATTATGAAACTTTCTCATCCCGAATTGAAGAAGCAGCTTCAGATGGTGTTGGGAAAGATCACTTTCTTGCGATGTTTCATTGCCAACTTATCTAGAAAAATAGAGCCAATGTCCCAGCTT
>JAGVVM010011047.1:0-11860 GCA_019149425.1 Psidium friedrichsthalianum
GGCCCAATATGTAATGCTAATTCCTCTAGAACGGCCCATTAGTAGAGAAAGCAGAATGGTGCATTATACATTTTTTGCCTTAAATAAAACACAAAATAAAAAGGAAAGGTCCTTATTATTATCAAAATCAAATAAACGAGGTACGCAGCGCAAAAACCAAAGAAGATCAAGAGTCATACGCTTGAAAAGGGACACGGATGGATCGCGGTGTAATACAACTATTCGTAAAGTTAAAGAAAAGAATAACACAAATAATTCATGAACTTGTTAGGTCTGCCATTCAAACTTAGTGGATCGAAGCCCACATTAGCCAAAATTTGGTTAATTTAGAATTAATAGAAGGGCGACATTTATATCTTTATACAATCACGAGTTGAGTGGATCACGTTAGAGTGAATTAAAATTTCAGGTAAATGACATTACACATTAAAATCAAGTTTATGAAGACCATTTGTGATCCCCCTATACTTAAGTATTGAATTTGAGAAAAAAAAAACATCACGAGTGTCATACTTTCCTGGAGGAGCCATGTCACATGTTATTATAACTTCAACTCGAATACAAGAGAGTGTCATAACTTTCCAAACTTGTGAGGCAAATGTTTCATAATTATGGCACTCTAGTAATTAATAAAATGGTTATAACCACCAACATTATTAACGTAAATAAGTCAGGGCCACTATGTGGTCGATAAGAAGACTGTGGTTTGCAAGTGAATATGTATAAGAAGCTATAACAATGGTGGTTGTGCTATTCTTGATTAAGCATTATCTCCATCACGTACATGTTGATAATGTTGCAATGTGATTTGAAACCTCATACTTAATGGGATGCCGAATCACAAAAACCGGGAATATATTCTAGTAGGAATTTATTCAAATTAACTATGGAAGAGTGAAACATAACAAACCCAACTAGTACATCAAGGCCAATATTAATTTCTAACTTTCGTAGCACTCTGCAATTCCTTTTTTTGTGAATTTTCTTTATGTTGAAATAAAGTCCTCAAGTTCTCTCCACTCGAATAATCAAATTCTTCATATTACCGACGATTAAATGATTAAATATGAAAATATCGATGGGAGAAATGAAGGGGAAAATGCTGACGTGAGAGAAAATTTAGGCACTAAAGTGAAGATAACAATGATAAAAGGAAGGAAGATACGAGGGAGAAAGAGAGCGGGCTCGAGTGGTCCAGATAATTCTTGGGGCGTATCGAATGCAGTTGAGTCTACTAATTTCAACTACGAGACCCACTAGAATCAAGTATTGGAATGCTTAGGTCACATGATCCGAAGCATAAGAATTTTTCAGATTGGACAACTAGACTCAACAACCCTCGGAGTCGGACATGTAATTCATTTGTCATGTGAGTAATGTCGTGGACTACTAATTGCTAGTCTTCAGTCTATGTAAGGAGTAAAACTTGTCCCCGTCCGTTAGCTTTCTTTCTTTCTTTTTGGGTTCAGGAAGCAACCCTCTTAAATCGTCCTACCTTTTGCAAAATTAGGCGTATTAATTAGCTAGCAGGTACACTCCTTATCGTAATAAAGTGTCTGAGAGCATAAATAATAGCAAAGAAACAAAGAGTATCTGAGCACAGGTCAAACCACAAAAAGCTCGTTGACTTTTGAGATGCATAATCAAATTATTATAGCTCTAATTACTTCTTTCATGCGGTTGCTATGGACGCAAACAATATTTAATATACAAGTGATATGTGCATACAATATATATATATATATATGTATGTTATATTATTTTTGAGACAATGTGGACAAAGCCATTAAAGGTCGAGCGACAAGGGGCGACCGACCAGCACTTAAGTCTCTTGCTTTGCCGGTGATTTGTATACGATAGAATAAGAGGTCTTCAAATTATGTTTTGAGGGGCAATACTAATTATGATCACAAGTAGATCAATGAATCAAGACCAATGTCATGATCAAAATTAATGCTTGAAGGGAATCAAATTCACCAGCATTTTGGTAAAGAAGCCGACTGCTCACCGTTTGTTCGCCAAAAAATAAATAATTTTAAAAATATATTTACAAAAAAATAATCACTTGTATGCCATATAAAGATGAAGGGACGACAAAATATTTTCACTTCAGTGACACACTAATTTAGACATATAGATAAAATTTGTTTTTACATTACATAATTATTTTATGCAATTTACAAAACGATCATTTTAAGAAAAATATTTATCTGAAGAGCATTTATTTCGCGAGAAACAAAAAGACCATAAGTTACCCATAATAAATCGGTCAAAGGTGAAAAAGCCCTCATAATTGATATTTGGGTTAATACAATTAATGAATACCCAACCACGGTCATTCTCATTACTACACAAAATTAATTTTCAGCTCATAAGAAAATTTCAAATTGATACTTCATAATATTTATCACAGACAAAGTTAACTTTTGTATTCGCCGGAAAAATCTGGAATCACCGCCTCAAATGTTAAAATCCACCAATCCGTCAAGCATCTTGAGATCTGACGGGAGACGGTCTTTTTGGGATTCCCGCTAGTTTGGAATATTGTTTTATAACATGAAAACAAAATTAGTTTTCGTAAATGTGTCGCGCAATAACGAGATTTGAGATTGTTATTGTAAGACGGAAAAATATAATTTAAAACTTCAATAGTCATGATTAATGATTGTCGGAAATAGAGGAAAATGGGGACCATTACCGAGGCGTTCTTTCGTCACATGGGGGCTTGAGAAATAATTAGAGGGTTGTGCGATTGACGGTTGGACAAGGGACTGCACAGCGTTGAGTCAATAGCGACAAATTGAATGTGTTTGGATAACCGTCTCCCTCTTTCCCAAACTGTTATCCCGGACCCTCCCATTAAATAAAATCCCATCACGTACAAAAAAAAATCATTAATAAAAATCCTCATCTACCCCCTCTTCATTAGAGATGAAGCCAAATTGAATTGATCAGATCGAGATCACTCGGAATCAAATCGAAACCGGTGGTCCGGTTTCCCGATTTAAGAGGTACGGTTAGGATCTCGCTTCCAAAATTGAAACAGTGACCGGGCAGTCTGTTATCTGATTCCTAAGACTGAACCAGAAGCGGTCCTTTTTTTAATTATTTTTTTCCTAATTGATCTATGAAACTCTTTCAGCTCCTTGCGGCTCGTTTTTTTTTTTTTGCTACTGGGAAAATTCATAAAACATAAGTCTATAATGTTATAGATTTTAACAATTAGAGAGTAATTTGTACTACATTTTTTTTTGTCCGGTCAATCCATTTACGTGCAGTTCCAGTCAAGTCCAATTCCGGGATGATCGGTCCGATTCTCGATTCTGACAAATTGAAAATTGGACCACCGTCTGGTTCTCGATTCTGAGAGGAATCGAATCAGATCGGAACCGTCACTCGTACTCCCATATCTTCAGTTGTTGTTTTAATAGTACACAACATTACTATAAAGAAATTGATGGGTGAGACATTAATATCATAGGTGCGAGATTTGACTCCCGTACTCTGTAGAGATATAGGCGCAAAAGTCAAAAAGAGAAGAGCTAAAATATTGACAGACAAACAAAAAATTTACATTCATATTATAAAACAAAATTCTGGGCGGTATTCCATAACACATATATTGAAATTAATTTCTGGTCATATTTTTTTTTTAATTTTACTCGAGATCATATATACACCCCAAAGCTATTTTCATCTCACCGAGGCTCGATCGGTGTTTACCCAAATCTACACTTATGTTAAACACGTATTATTTGTCAACACACGAGAATTCTCCTTGTCGGATCTGCCATTTTCCACGTCCATCCTTCTTGCGGTCGCCTGTCACGCGTGTTGGCATGTATATATTTAACGCAACATTGAACAGAATGCTAGTCGAGGTCGATCCGAACCGGGAATACCAATTTGGAATTTTTTGTGGGAGGAAATGAGGTTTACGAGTTTTAAGGCAATAGTGTCGAGCCTTACATATATAAAGAACGAAAAAAATCAACGGTGGACACGGAGAGATTTATTGGGGCATATTAAAAAAAAAAAGGAAAAAAAATCGGAGGCGCGTGTCTCTCAAACGCGACAACCCTACCCTCTGGGAAGCTGCACAAAGCACACTCGCGTCTGACCCTCTCGCTCTCTCATCACAAAGGAGAAAAGCGCAAGCTTTGGACTTTGAATCTCCTCGCTCCATTCTCTGCTTTCTTTATCTTCACTGTTGCCGCTCTTCATTGTTTTCTTTGTTCTCACTCATTCCCTGAATTCTCGCCATCATTCTTGGACCCAATTGCAGAAAAAGTATCCGCCCAACTTCACCTCCCCACAGAAAGAGAAGCTCTCTCTCTCTCTCTCTCTCTCTAAAGACCCCACAATGGCTCCGAGTTTGCGTGATGAATTTAGCTTCTGATGGCGATCAGTGTGAACGAAATTCAATCTGCTCGAGCGCGTGCCCCCCCGTAATCTCGTGCTGATTCCGTGGCTGGGTACTTGCTCTCCTCGCTTTCTTGTATGCTTTCCGTCGGCTAGCCTCTGTTTCTTGAATCGTGGTAGATCAGCACTTTTGTGATTCAGAGAATCAGCTGGTTTGTTGGTGATTTTTTCTTGTTACCCTTTAGTTCAATTGCGATGTGTTGATGCAGATGTCGATCAAGTTCGTCTTTTTTCTGAAGCTTCGTTGCTGCTTCGCTTGGCATTGTCGACTCTGTTGACTGGCTTGACTTCAGCAGCTGGTTCTTTGTAAACCTCCCATTGGGTATGCTGTATGCAGATATTATCTAATCTGTACTGTTTCTTCTTAGCTTGAACTCCATTTGCACATCAGTTTCTCTAGAAGTAAGAACTATCGCTTATTTACTCTCATCCTGAGAAATTGAAGCGGAAAGATGAGTTTGCATAGCGACAGGACTGATTTATCGATCTTTCTTTTCTTTTCCTTTTTTGACTTTACTTGATCTGCAAAAGAGACCATCTCGTAATTTTCAGGAAGTAAATTCGACAATTCGCTTCACCGTTTTTCAATATATGGCTCTTGGTCTCAATATTCAGTAGCTTCTGTTCAGCCATTTTGCATGAGTTGTGCCATCATAATCCATTTGAGGAGTTTCCATTTCCTTTTATTGTGCTCAGATGTTTTCGAAAAATACCATTCAAAGATCATTTACGAGCTTCCTCGGTCCAATTACATGCCAAGAAACTTGAATGAGCTGGCGACCATTTGAGTGAAGTGAGGGACAGAATCTGCTAGCCGTGACAAAGGACGGAGGATCCCCAGAATGGAGGAAAGAAAACTGAATTTCAACAGTCCGCTCTTGTCTGTGAGGAGATATTCGATGCCCGCATCTTCGAGTTCAGACAAAGGGAGGAAAACTCAGAATTCCTTATCCAATCGACGGCACACGCTCCCTTCGAGTGATTCGGACTCGAACATGGATCAAGTAACTGAACCAGTTGCTGTGCCTTTTACATGGGAACATATTCTGGCAAAGCTAAGGACAATCATGAGAAATCCGAGGTCCTGCTTTTGGAAGGACCTGCTGTTTCTCCGAGGCTTCCTCCACGGAGGTCTCGGGAATTTGCAGTTGCAAGACACCTGGAAGGACCTAGCTCAAGTAATATTGCTGCTAAATTAGATAGCTTCAGACAGGAAATAACAGATGAAAAGAAGGTGATTTCGAGGATGATGAGGATGAGGATGAGGATGCGTATTCTGATGCAGTTGAAACATTGTCCCCTACGGAGTCACTCTCATTCTCTGTCAATTACAGCGTTAGTGGTTTGAGTGGAACAGATGGGCCAGTTGTCAAGCCTTCAGGAACCTTCTCAGTAGATTCACAGACTCGAGACTTCATGATGAGTCGCTTCTTGCCCGCAGCGAGGGCGATGGCCTTGGAGCCTCCTCAATATTCTTCCAGAAAGCAACCTGCTACAACTGAGCAAACAAGAGATGTTAAGAAGCTCATTATTAGTGAAAATCGACCTCCTCCAAAGCAATACAGTATGGAAATTGTACAGTACTACAAGCAAGACACATGGGAGGAGAAAGTGTAGACGATGAAGAAGATAAAGGCGAAGAGAACAATGACTACAGGAGTATATCAGCCAAAGGTTGTGGGTTACTTCCTCGCATATCCCTCTTAAATCAATTCCGGGAATGAAATCGCGGGCGTCAAGTCCCATGTCTTTCATGTCCCGAATGAAAGGAGTGAGCAAGGATGGTTATGCTCGATCGCAAAGCCAGCCTATCTCAAAGGTATTACATTATACTGATTTATGCTCTTGTAAATCATATTTTTGCAGACATCACTAGTACGGTTTTGTTCATTATCTCGCAGCAAAGTTTTTGCTTATGCCTTGAACTATAGGGATACTGCAATTGGTAACCAGAACAATAAAAGGTGGGACATCACCATCCTATGGTTTCAAATGGCCACAAAACTCACGATCACATCCATAATTTTATCTTTATGCTTAAAAGGATCACCACTATATTTGGGTGTAAAAGAAAATTTCCTTTTCTTAGCAATAAAGAACATTAGTCCGTTGCTCTGAGTGCTTCGGATGTCAAATTTGCAGAAAGCTGGTCCTGAACACAAGTTGGACCATGGTAATCCCACTCCTAAGTTACCAGGCGTCGAGAATAGGATGCTCAGCAGCTCTAGTCGGTTTAATTTCTCTGGTGAGCTGAGGGCGAGAGGTGGATTATCTCCTTTTAGGCGTTCTAGAAATGACGGTGTTGCTCCACAACAAAATGGACCAGCTCTGCCTCCTCCTGAAGGATTTGGATTTCTCGGCCTATCGAAAGAAGCCAATAACATCGACCCAAGCAGGTTGAATTTGCTTCTAAAGAAAGTCGACAGTATGCAAAAAGTTTCGGCAAAGTATACGGCAAATCAAAGCAATGGTTTGGTCAGCCCTGCTGTGGAGAAAACTTTATATGTAGATACTGTAAATATTGAGGCAAAATCAAGTTGCAATTCGAGCTCCTATAATTTGGAAGTGCTCTTAAACCATGCTGCAGGAGATGTGGAAAGCCATTCTGAAACAAGAAAACAGAGGAGCACCCTTCTGAAGAATCTTCCTTTCAAGATATAGAATGCTTGGATTTTCAGAAGTCAGGAACCGCCTCGGGACAACATCCTTCCGTGCCGATAGACGCTAATCCCTCTTCTTGTTTCACTACACTCACAGGCCAAGAGGAGACCATGTGCATATCGGCTGATGGAGATTCAAACATCAACACCACTCCGATGGTGGGAAAGGTTGATATGGAGGAGATGGATGTCACTTCACTTCCCTTGCCTTCACTGAAATCTCCTTCCGAGTCCTGGCTTTGGCGTACCCTGCCCTCAACTCCGTCGCGACATCCATTGTCACATTTGACCACAACCACTTATTCCAAGAAGCAGGATGCGAAAGTGTCCGGCACCGATACCAAGTGGGAAACCATTGTAAAAACTTCAAATCTTCACCATGATCATGTCCGGTATTCTCAGGTAACGTCGGTATATGAAACTATACTGCTTCCACATCATTATGAGCTCACTGAGTGACGAGACAATTGATTACCTGATGAATTCCACTGCAGGAACTAATTTCTCATGTTTCGGAGCAACCCAAGTTCTAGATGTGCAAAATCTCCGTATAATAGATGAAGAAGTTGCCTGCCTTGAAATCTGCAGTGCGTAAATAAGGTCAAAATGGCACGTAATTATTTGGGGTATAATTCTTTTGGGACTGTTATTTTGTTCTGCTACATCCGATGTTCCATGTGCTCATTTTTAGTCTGAGTTACACGATTATTGTTGATAAGAGAGAAGTTATGGAGCTGAGCTTGGAGAAACAGCACCTGATGAAATTCTGAGCAAAGCCAAAGTGCTCAGCCACTCTCTCTTTTACTTTCTTTTTTGTTTTGGTTAAATTTTATATAGAGGTTAACTAGGTATATTCCAATTGCGAGCCCTCTTTGGAGTGGCGATGATAGTGCTGTCCATGATACTTGAGTAATCCTTTAATTTGATGACTGGCATTTGTTTGAAGTTGCTGGTGTTTGTTCCATTTCATATTTAGAAAAAGTTGTGCTTTACGCATCCCTGCAACTATAATATTCTCTGTATTGTAACATAATCTGGAGTTATTGTTGAAAGATGGTCAGTGTTGAGCTCCAAAGCATATTTATTCATCTTCGATTGATTATGCACGGCCAACGAGCAGATGCATTCCAGAAGAAAAAGCATACCAAGGAGTGTGCCAAGCTTCTGAGATACTTGAAGTTTGAAACATAAGCAGCTCTATTTGAAAATATGCAATCCATCGTCCGATTTGATTGATTTGTTTTACTGAATACTAGTAGAGCGCCTCTGATGTAGTTTCTCAAAGTAGATATGAACTCCAAAGAGGTACAATCAACGCAGCCAATGGGCGGTGTTTGGTTTAGCCTTGGCCAAGGATCAAATTTCCTGATAAATGTCGGTTGAGACCCCTACTCGTGTTGTTTTTGGGTCTGCATTGTTAGTTTTGTCCAGATATTGGTCTCTTTTGGTAGGACCTTGTTGACCCCCACGTATAGACTGAATTTATAGATGATGTGGTGTGCGAAATCTGCACAATATCGTATTTTTTGGCGAGTTGTTTCTTGATACGGGTCTAGTAGAAGGGATTCAGACAATGAAGATACTTTACATAGAATCGAGATCTATGCATAATGGATCGAATCGATTACAGTAAATCTTTTACACATGGTTTGTTTGATCTCATACGGATCTTCTAGATAGACCAGTTTGTATTTGTCAAGGAGATGGACGTATGTCCACAGGGAAAAGCTCTATTTTGCTTATAGTGCAACTTGGCCATACATGGTCTTGACTCTCAATTGAACTCAACTTTCATGTCAGTGTGCTAGTAAATTACAATGGAAGGAGAAGGCAACATTATGCAGGCTGTCATTTTTCGTTATCAGGTTACGCCGCCTTAGGTTCTCCACAGTCAGTCGACCAGAACGAAAACTAACTACCACCGTACAAGTACAGAAGCCATTTAACGTTCTCGTCGCCCAGTCGGACCAAAGATTGGGCTTCCTGGCATGTTATTCTCACTTGCATTGATGTCTCACACGGTGTAAGCAAGGTTTTTACAGTAATACATAGATCTCGCTATCACTTCAATTTGGACAGAAAGGATTCGTGCAAAGTCCACCGGCAGGTTGACCGCTTCAACAGCTTCTGCATCTTCGATAAACTCTTGATGATGTCTCGCCTTCCTTCCGATGATCCTCGATTAATCTTTTCCCACGGTGACCTTCTGCCTAATTCTTTAACTAGTGAAAAAGAAGAATCCGGATTGAAGTGAAAAATTCCTCTAATTCCTCTACTTACATGTATGGGATTTTTGGGTCTGTGTTAAGTGTTAACCACGTCCACTGTATCTATCCAACCTCCCCAGTTATGATGAAACTGATAGCCTTCATGACTCATCCGACAACTTGTTGCTGTCAAACGACCTGCACCTTCATATCTCCATCAGCAATATGGTTGTCCCCAAGACACTATTATTAGGGCAAGCATCCGATCGAACGGGACCACCACCCGGAACTGGATTGAACCAATTTCCGTTCCATCGGTTATTATCGTCTGGTTCTCATTCTAGTGGAGAACTGGACCACACGAACCAATCTCTATATATATATATATATATTGTAAATCTAAACCTAATCTAAGATCTTAGATTCTTAGTATGACTTCCAAATTAAACCACAACGTAATACAATTTAACGTGATGTTGTACCAATGAATATGTGTTAATGAGAAATTAATCACATATCACAAAAAAAAAAAAATGAGACCAGTCCAATATTGAACCGCTCAGGAATCGAACCAGACCAGTCGACGATTCGGTTCTCAATCTCTTAGTCCAGTTCTAAGTGGGACTATAGACTAGATCAGGAACCGATTACCCCAATCATTATTTACTATTATGTGTCTCAATGATTCTCTTGTTCTATATGAAGACAAACAAAAATCTACAAACTACGAGACATTCTGTAATGGTATGATATCATATAACCAAAGAGACTAAGGGCATGTTTGGTAGTGTTTTTATTTCCTCTGATTTTGTTTCCCTAAAATAAAAAAAATCAGAAACATGTTTGGGTAACGCAATATGATTCTGATTCTATTCTAATCCTACTCTCGAGAACATTTTGTGGACCAAAAATAAGAACAAAAAAGTTAGTTTTCCAAAAAAAGATACTTTTGAGAATCAAAAGGTAACGATAGTCTTCTCGCTCATTTTTGTCGGCTGGGTCAACCCACCCGAATAATTTTTTTTAATAAAATTTTTTGGAAATTAATAAAATAAAAAAAAATTGAAAATGATTAAAAAAATCTAAAAAAATGGAAAATTCATAAAAAAAAAAATCTAAAAAAGTGGAAAAATCAGAAAATAAAATAGACAAAAAAATTCTCAAAAATTAGGAGATGAGTTATTTCAACTGGCCAATCCTATTTTTGATGATTATGCCTTTTGATTTCCTCCAAATGATGATTTTGCCCCTCATGGGCAAACCATTCCAAAAAATTCAAATATTCCCAAAAAATCTCAAAAAATTAGAAAATGGGTCCATTCAACTTGACCAATCTTATTTTTAGTGATTTTGTCTTTCAATTTTTCCTAAGCCCTACCTTGATTTGTTGCCGAAGTATCATGCTGCATCAGTGACCATCCGCATGGTATCCAAGGGTAAAACTAAGCAACCTATGTGGGCAGAGATGATTTTTATTCATTTCGAACAATAAAAAGATTAGAGTCACCTCTTTAGCCTTGGCATATGCATAGCCTCAAGAGAAGCATGAAAAGATAACAATTTTAGCGTATTATCCTTCCAAGAACAAATCTAAGGCTAAAAAGATGTCAAGGTGCAAGATGGGGGGGGGGGGTCGTACTGTGGGGTTTGAAGGAAGTCATGCAAATGTGATTATGTAATTTTTGATGTTAAATAACAAATTGGGAAGATAAATTATTTCCCATAAATATAAATTTTGTGCACTTTACAAAAGCGGTTGCTAATTTCAAGAATAGAAATGATTATACAGTTACCAAACACGTTCTAATTTCTAAAACTCATCTATAAAAACAGAATCAAAAAAATGTCTTTGGAGGATGGTAGGTTATGTGGGGGTGAGAAAGGGAAGAGGGAAGAAGGGGAAAGCGGGGGAACATACTAAAAACGGGAAGGCAGGGGGGGGGGGGGGGGATAAATCGTAGGGTTGGGTTTTAAGCGCTTCTTGGCGTCGGTCGGGCCAGTAGTTCGCGATTCTGTCGATCTGTTTCTATTTATCTTTCTTTTCAGTTCTCCTGTCTCGCGCTTCTTATTTCTTGTTGGCTCCCTCGTTCTTACGGCTCGCGCGGCGGGAGGGATTCTCCTCGTTTCCCTGTAGCTCTCGTTGTCTCTTCGCCTTTTATCTGGCAGGTCTCTTGTCTGCACGTGAGTGTTTTCGCTTGCTGTATTGGGGTAATGCGTTTCTTCTCTCTACGTGTCTCGCTTCTAGTCTCTCTTTTCTCTTGGTGCGTGCTCGTGTAGTCTCCCTATCTCTATTTCGTGTTTATCTTGCCCTTCTCTGTTGGTTGGGACTGCTGTTCATCTTCGTCTTGTGAGGGCCTCGTTCATAACCGTCCGCGTCTAGCGTTGTTTTCGTCGACACCAAACCAAAAAAAAAAAAAAAAAAAAAAAAAAAAAAAAAAAAAAAAAAAAAAACATGTTGTCTCATGAAGAGTGGCCGGGTGTGCTAGTGTGGGTGGGGGGGGGGGGGGGGGGGGGGGGGGGGGGGGGGGTGGGGGGGGGGGGGTTTGGTGGGGAAAGGGGGGGGGGAACAAA
>JAGVVM010011048.1:0-14858 GCA_019149425.1 Psidium friedrichsthalianum
GCCGAGTGAGGAAAGTGATTGCTGTAGAGAGTGCATGGACCGAAGGTGGGGCCGCACACGAGAGGTACGCGGGTAGTAGATGTGATGGATACGAACATCTCGTTGGAGGGAACCAAGACCCCCAAGGGCGAAGTACGTCGGGGGGTGTGGTGTGGCTGAGCTGTGGTGCGGCGAACGGATTGAGATAGAAGAGAGACAGTTGGCAAAAATAGGGAGGTGGCCGCAAAGGCGAGGTGAGTTACGATCAACTTCCTAGATTCTCTTGTGAAAGACACAGTTTGTAGAAAGGTACAATGCTGTTCCAATTCAGTTAGGTTTGCCAAGATGGGGCAGAGGCTGGAGAGATAGTTGCTGGAAGGTTTCGGATTGGTTGGATGCCCCAGACTTTCGATGGTCTCGGGTGGGGAAGGAGTACGAGCGTCCGTTGGAAATGGTGAATTAGGCCCAGGAAGAGGGAAGTCAAGGTGCGTTTAGGGTACTCTCGATCTTTGGTAATTCATTAGGCTGGCATTTGGCATTATGCTCTAGAGTATTCAAAGGTTGTGTCCGGATGAACCCCCCTCTGCCGAATAGCATCCCCGAAACCAATGGCTTGAACGATTTGGTCTCGGAAAGTTTCCTTTCAGTCCAATGCTGAGTATTGTTGGATGGCAATCTTCCAGAAAAAAACTGTTTTTGATATATCGATGATTTGGGCAAGCATAAGGACTCATTCCCATCACCCCCCCCGGTTCTCCCAATAAGTCCATAAATCTCTTATCCGCATTGGTAGTACCTTCCAGCCGAGAGCAGCCCCATTGCCACGATTCCTGAATTTTTGAAATAGTTACGATTGCATAATAATCCTGGACAATGTCCCATTCATTTATTGTAACTCAGATCAATCATACAGAGTGCACGAGTTCCCATTCCAACTGAGGAATATGCAAATCGCCTCGCGTGGAAATGCGTGGCTTGCCTCACTTTCTTTCCGTCCGTCGGAAAGAAAGTTTATGTAGGCATCGAGTCCTATTATGATTCTGTGGTCGGGTGGTCTGTCTAGCAAAAGATATGTGAAAGTGGTGATATGTTGGAGCAACACCAGTGGATTGTGATCGGCGACACATTGACAATCTGAATAGAGCAATAATGCATATGCGGCGATATCTTCCCAGAGCCTGCTCTTTGAGATGAGTGGCACCGAGATTTGAGGAGGGGGGAATGGGAACTGGACCATGCGCTCGTTGAAACTGAGATATGCTACAAGAGTTCTTTCCCTTGAAAAATAGGGGTCTTGAGCAAAAATCGTCAGGAAGTTGCCCAAAAGGCTCAAATGACGTAGGTTTTTGTGACGTCCCTCAGTTTATGTACTCAAGACAAAGGAATAATAAAAAAAAAATTGGACTGCTCACCTTCCTCACTCAATCACGCTGAAAGCGGGTTAGTACTCCAAGCCCGACGTGCCTCTTAAAATCCCACTCCAATTTGCAGCTATGGCTGGAAGCTATTCTTTGGACAACTTTAGTTTGAACTGCTCCACTCACGGGCGGCTAGACTTCATTCCCCATGCACATAAGACAATTCTCAATGATTTTTCTGACCATTGACTCCACCGTGCACGAGTGAAGAAACTTGTTGGCAGCTGGACTTTCCATCTTTCTTCTTCTCCTCTTCTGGTTCTTACCTTTGGTCCGAGATACTCGCGGTGGCAGCTGGCTGGCCGGCTGTCTTCTTTCTGCTTGAGTTGCCCGTCTGCACCTCCTTTCCTCGTGTCCTCGTGCTGGGGGTGGACCGTGTTGCGTCTTTCTACCTCGCCGCCGCCGCAGCGCTCAGTCTCCCTTTCAACAATTGCTGTTGCTTCCTTTTTCGAACCGTGTTGAATCGGTTACTGTTGCTGGAGTTTTAATCCCTCTCGGTTGGCCTGTTGCGGCAGCCTCTGTTGTCGCCATTTTGCCGCCGGTCTCCTTCTGCTTCTTCATCCAACACTTGCTGTTGCCTTTCTCTTCGTGACTCACCATGATGCAAATTTGCAGCTGCCCAACCTTCGTTCGTGCTCGGCCACCTTCATTCTCCTTGAACTTCTTCTCGGTTCTCGTGTGCCTGCATGCGCGCGCCGGAGGAATCGCTCGTTCGGGTCATCCGGTACCCGAATCACGGCTCTTGTTGTCATCTGTGTACTCGTAAGGCCTCAAGCTTCGATATTCTGAAAGTGAATCGGTTAAAAACCTCCTAGCGAATTTCCAGTTTTGAATCAAAATTGACCTTGTTCTACTTTTTCTTCTTTTGTTTGCTGCAAGCTATGTCCACTATTGCCCCTTGCTTGGCTACTTGGGACACCACGGCTGAGAGTTGCTGCTACATTTTGCTGCTGCAAGTTTCGTTCACGTGCTCGGCCACCACGCGCGCCAAGTCGGTTCACCGTGCGAGCTCTTGGCCATCTTGCTTGGCCCGAGCGCATCACCACTTGGCCTGAGCTCAAAGTCGGATTTTAGGTGAGCACATTTCTAAACTTGACTTAGAATGTCGAGTATGCTAGGGACATGTAGGGAAAATTTTATGATGAAATATTAAATTTCCTGGATGTCAAGTGTCGATTATTTATTGCTGATCTAGGGGTCAAATTGGTAATTTTTGTAGACTCTAAAAATTGCCCTGTGTGTCAGATTGCTTGCCTTTGAACCTAAGTGACTTAGAATTGAAATTGAGCCCTGGAATGCGAGTTTTTACAAGGTGAAGTGCTTGGTTATTATATTCAATTTATTTTGAGTTGATTTGGGTGCTCTGGTGAATAATCTTGAGAAATGCATGTGGCAAAACTGACTTGCATGAGTGTTTTCGGGGTGGGCCAATTGAGAATTCTGTGATATTCATCATTGATCTGCATACTGGCATGAGATATGTGTGTTTGGTGGAGTGCGAGAACAGTGCGGGACGGCCCGGCAGTGTCTAGGGGGCCACCGGGAAAAGCGGGACGATAAGGAGGTGCCGATCACAGTGCTAATTGGGCCACAGTCGTTGCACTTGCACCTGAACATGCTCGGCATGGGGTAGCTGAGAGACAAGGTGCCAACTTCGGTGTGAATAGACATGGGTTGAGGGACAGGCCTGAGACGTCTATGACATATCGAGATCGGAAGTGCTGTTGAGTTACCGATGGGGCTCAGTTCGGAAGTGCTAGTGAGCCACCGGGGATCCCAAGTGAATCATTGAGCATCTGCAGTTGACATCTGTATGATCTGAGGGCACAATATGCATGTGATAATTTAATTTTTGGCCTTAGGTATATGCTTCATTCTAAATTGAGTCTAGGCATGTGCTTGCTGAGTTTCGACTCACATATTTTTGGCTGATCGCCCATTCAGATACCAGGTCTTGAGATGAGTTCCCATTTTGTTTGGGTTGGAACACCAGTTAGATAGAGATCGACGAGACCATTTACCCTCCGATAGATTTTACCTCGTATAAGAAGGTTAGTAGTACAGTGTGGATAGATGTGGGAGGTGAATACCTGATGCCTCGTGATATGAGGCCTTGGATGTCTCGGTCAAGGTTATTTTATAGAGGTCCGATACAAGGTTTTGATGTGCCTGCACTTATATCGGATTGGAGGGATCAGTTTACCCCTTGACCTTCGAAGGTGAGTGTAAACCCCGAGCCGATGGACGCCTTGGATTCAGATGGGGCGTGTTATGGAGATAGATGGCGAGAAGAAGGACAAAGTTGGAGTTTGACCCGATGGCCGTGATAGTGATTCCGAGTTTGATCCCCGACGCCAGAGGAAGTCAAACTCCGAGGAGTTGCCGTCTTCGGAGCAGAGCGGAGCTGAGTCAGAGTAGACTTAGCGTTCTGTTCATCTTTTTGGGGAGTAGGAGGCCATGTATGATCTTTGAGGTTGTATATAAATACCATTAATAATATAATATAAATGTTTATTTTTTGTTATTGTTGTAGTCTCTCTATCTCTCTATCCTGCATGTGTGTATGTTAGGGGAGTGCGTTTTCCGCTGTCACATTTGTTAGCCGTCGCTGGCCGCTTGAGTCCTGAGCTGTGGCTAGAGTGGCCAGTCGATGAGCGAATTGGCAGGCGAAGGGATGTTGCACGTTCGATCGGTCCGGGGGTCGTGACAGGTTTTTTGTGCTCACATTCAAAACCACTCAGGAACTTGACCGGAAATGTTATTGTAGGATAGATCTAGCTCAAACCAGTCATCTTGATCTTGTAGAAACTCAGGAAACCATTTAAGTTGCATGAACCTAAACTAGGAACTAGTGAGTTACGTTGGTTTCGACGATCAGCGACAGTTTGTCAGAGGATAACACAGGTCTTGAAGGCTTTTAGCCTAAAAAACCTATCTAAATTTACTATACCCACTCAAGTTATTTGAACTCAAATCAAGGATGTTAGATGAAAGTTAATGATAGCCAACTCAGTTAGTCTCCCCAACGAGGATGGGATTTCACACTCAATTGATGGACCAAAGTTCTAACAACTTGAGTTTTAGGAGGTTTTGGAAAGAGGGTGGAATCTCGCCGACTAATTGAGTGTATCCAAGATTATAACAGAAGTTGAACTAAGTTTCCAATGGAAGTCGGGATTTCACACTGTTAACTTATAAAGCCTAAACGTCAACTATAAGTTGGATGACGTTCCCTAGAGACAATGTAATTTGCCCAATTAACTCGTTGCGTATTAGACTTAAATATCTTGAGCAGATCAGATTTCCCACGATGGATGGAACTTCACCCGTTAAAGAATTATAGTGTAGATCTAAATGCCTCAGGTGACCAAAGATGTCCAAAGAAGATGGATTTCACCTCCGAATGGGTTGCGTATAGACTCAAATGCTTCATTTTAAAGGAGTTGCCAAAATAAGTTGTAATCGTACATTTAAGGAATCATAACTTAAGTCTAAGTGAGTAAGTAGGGTGAGGGTTTCTCGGTGGGGGGGCGGGGGAGGGTGGGGGGATGTGGGGCCTATCAAACTATTACTACAGAGGTCTAGGGGTGTCTATGGGATGTGGCCCACGAAGTGGGAGCTAGAGAAGTTGAAGTCACTCAAGGAACCGAGATTTTGCAACTGCTGAAGGGATCTGGCAATGAAGTCATCGAAGGTAAGGTTAAGCTTCTTAGGCTCAGAAGACCAAACAGACTGGTGCTGGAGTGATTTTACTGGAGAGACAACTGCAACTGAGTCAAGCCGATCACGGACCGCTTACCTTATCACCCTCAACACAGCCCAAGAACAACAGTTCCTTTGAGTTTTCGCTGTCGATTGCAATCCAGGAGTCAGTCTTTGCCAGCTCATCTGAAGTGGCACAGTAACTGCACTGAGGTTTTCTAGTAAAAGAAGGTTGCCTTGAACTCCAACAATGCTGATCTCTCATCTTCGTGGCAACGTGGTTGGGTTTGATGTAGCTAGCAACGACACCTAGAGGGAGGGTGAATAGGTGCTTCTGTAAATTTGAGTTATAAGCGCAAGCAAGCACAGAAACTGAGTATTGAAACTAAACAGAACAAGTATGCACGAAATAAAGGAGTTAGAAGAAGAAATGTGCACACAGATTTATAGTGGTTCGGCTATAGTAAGCCTACGTCCACTCTCCCACGATGAAAGCGATTGGCTGGATTTCACTATGATGATTGCAAGGTTACAATAAACTTCTCTCAACTCACTCACAAGAGTATTCCACGAGAAGTAAAAATAACTTTTCAACAGTTTTTGCTAGTCTTTTTTTTTTTGTCGTAAGCAGATCGAATACCAGCACTCTCCTTTTATACCCCTTTCACCTCGAACTAGCCGTTGTCTCAAGGTGCTCCACGGGATCACTCGTCAATCTTCAATCAACTTTGATTGAGCGAGATAAACTTGGAAAGATGCTAGGTACCCGTTGAAGAAAGATTCTGGTTACTTCAGATTCAGTTGCCCATACAACTAAATCTTCAGTTTCCATTTTCATGAGATGTTGAATCTTCTGAGGAAGGAAAGTAGGATAATATCCAATCAAGGGATTTTTGTCCTAATGAAGATGGACAGTCATCCTGTAGATCGAATCCTTTTACTTCCCGTAAGTTCGAAATCAATCGGACTCTTGTCAAACGTGGGTCTTCTTAGTCCAGCTGCAGAATCTAAATCCGTTCAGAAACAGTCTTCAAACCATGTGAAGTCTCTCTGAATCTGATTCAGCTTTCTCTGTGAATCTGAGTTCTTAAAGATCCTACTGTCGATGTCTCACATGAGTCTTCTTGAGATCTTCCAAGGCAATGCTGTACTCCATCTGAATCCATTTGAGACAGTCAAACACTTCATCTGAATTACTCAGACGCAGACTCCTCCTTCTGATTCCTTTAGAGGCACAAGCATAGTTCCTCCTTCTGACCATTCAGAAGCACTACAGCAACGACTCTTCCTTGAGTTCTGAACTCAGTTGCGGGATTTTTAAGCTCTTTTCACATCGTGATTTCTGCAGGGAAGATATACTTCCATTAACTAGACTTCTTAAAACGAGTTTTGTCAGAATCAAATTCTTAGTGGGATAGTTCCTCAACAGGGTTGAAGCAAGGGAGTGTGAAGCAACAAGAGGAAGCAAGAGTATCATATAGCTAAAGTAAAATGACTCTTTCTCCATGGTTACATTAGCAAATCTAGTGGAACTCTCAAACTCACTATGCCGACTCGGGTGTACATGAGTCTGATGATGGAGATGTTATGTAGGCTAGTTCTTCTCCGATGTCATTTTCATGCTTTAACCATACGCAGTAAGTTTGACTACAATCACCACATCCTGTTGCCGCGTTGATGTTGGAATGGGTTAACCAGATAGCCTTAAAAAACAGTCCATATCATCACCTTCATAAGGTGCTCTAGATATCATTGTCTGGTCCTCAGACCGACTGAGGAACTCGATTCCTTCGTTGACTTTGAATTCTTGCACTCCAAAGAGCACGTTAGCCTAGAAAAGGCAACATATGGAGTGTCATTGTTTGTGCGCTTCAAAAATATATGCCTCATGCCGTTTCTTCTCCAAAATCTCGGCCCTTTTTTCGGCAGACGTGCATCTTTGCTTGGAACTAATCAATCATTTCTGATCAAGGGCTTTCCGGCCCACAGAGAACCAGAAATGGCAGCTTGAGTTAAATTAAATCCTCAGGTCTAGCTACAGGCAATGCCAGCTGTGGCCTTGAACATAATCTGCAACCTTTCAAATGGCAAGACCAAGCAGAATCATAAGCCACCCAGCTTGTAAATCTTCTTAGCATTTAACAGAGGTCCTAGGACATGATAATCATCTGCAACTATTAAAAATACGATCATGTTTCTTCATCTTTTATTTTAACGATTATAAATTTTGTACTTTTCATAACCCAGATGTAAAATTAAGTAATTGCTTATTATTCAACTTATATAAGCATTTAGTAATGGCCTCTTAATATTTTTACATGAATCGCTTTAACAATACGATTTCTTTTCTCTTGCGAAACCAATGTTAGATAAGCAGGAAAAATGTTGTTTTTATATCCGGTTGGCGTACAATATAATGGTTTCCAAGTAATCAATGTGAGAGGGAGTGGAAGGGAATGAAGCTTTGTGAAGATGTGCCTCAACCACAATGGACCATTACAGAAGGCTTTATTCAAAATGTAGCAGACAAACCCAAGAGAAAGTTACAGGTACTCAAACACAGAAAACGGATTTCGGTCAAGTATTCCTTGGTTTCTGACGATCTCTTCTACACAAACCCAAGAGAAAGTTACAGGCGCTCAAACACAGAGGACAATAGATTTCAGTCAAGTATTCCTTGGTTTCGGACCATCTCTTCTACCTTCTTCGCCTTTGTTTTCTTTTGCCAAAATTCTTCACAAGTCTCTGAGCCCTTCTTCTTGTGATAAAGCAGTTCCCGAGGACCACTCCAATCACTAACCCACTTGCATACCCCATGCACACGATCTTCCAGTCTAAGTCCATTGCACTACCCGAATCTTGATCTTCTTTGATGTCGGAGATGATGGTGGCGACGCTTTGGATCTCCGCATTTTCTAGACAGAGGAGTGCCACATAGACCGGAGTTTCCCTTGTAGGAGTTGTTTTCGAATGTGGAAAATTGTCGCGACTGCGGTATCGGCCCTGTCAGATGGTTATAAGATACGTTGAAGACCGCAAGCCAAGTGAGTTGCGTCAACTCCTGAGGGATCTCTCCTGAGAGCCGGTTTTGAGAAAGGTCCAATGCTTCTAATTTCGTTAGGTTTGCCAAGAACGGAGGCAGAGGACCGGAGAGCATGTTGTTGGAAAGGTTGAGAAATTTTAGTTGCTTTAGGCTTCCCATGGTCTCGGTGATCGCTCCACTGAAGTTGTTGCTCGAGAGATCAATCAGGGTAAGGTGCTCTTGGATCTTTGAGTAATTCATTTGGATGCCTTTGGCAATGATACTCATAGAGTAGTCAAACATTGCACTCGGGAAGAAAATCCAGTACGGCGAAATAGCATTCCCAATGTAGCTTGACTGATCCGTCTCAGAAACTTTCATGGCAGTCCAATGCTTGAAGTATCTAGATGGTAAGCTACCAAAAAAAGCATTTTGGGATAGGTCGATGATCTGCAGCATAGGGAACTCAACCCTATCCATCGATTTCCCAATAAGTCCGTGAAATCTATTATACCGCAATATAAGTACCTTCAACCTGAGAAGTGAGCCCAACCATGACGGGAAAGCATCCCTAATCTGATTATTTCCAAAATTCAGGAATTCCAAATTGTCACAGTTGCGGAGCGATCTTGGTAATGGCCCGTGCAATTTGTTGTTACTCAGATCAATCATAACAAGCGCACAGAAGTTCCCATTCAAATTAGGAATTTTCCCAATAAAGTTGTTGCTCTGTAGACTCATTACTTCCAAAGTATCACTCAAATTGCTCAAACATTGTGGAATAAACCCAGTCAGATTATTATAAGACAACTCAATCACCCGGACAGAGCTTAGATTGCACATGAGTGGCGATATTCCTCCGGAGAGCCTATTATTTGAGATGAAGTAATACTGGATTTTAGGAGGGGGAATAGGCAGTGATCCTTGCAACTCGTTGAACCTGAGATCTGCTGCAACGAGTTTTTTCCACTTGAAAATAACGGAATCTTGAGCAAAACTTGTCAGGAAGTTGCCAGAAAGGTTCAGATGAAGTAGGTGGTTTGTGCTCACATTTAGAAACCATTCAGGAACTTGACCAGAAATGTTATTGTAAGATAGATCTAGTACAAACAAACCATCTTGATCTTGTAGAAACTCGGGAAACCATTTAAGTTGCATGAACCTAAGCCTAGAATAAAGTATTGATGAGTTATGTTAGTCTCGACAACCAACGACAGTTTGTTAAAGGATAATTTTAGTATTTGAAGGCTTTTGGCCACTGACCTGTCTAACTTAACTGTGCCACTCAAGTTATTTGAACACAAATCAAGATGGAAGAGACCCTGTAATTGGAAAAGCGGGCTTGGAATTGCACCGTGGAATTGGTTGAATGAAAGGTCAATGTAAAACAACTGGGTGAGTCTCCCCAACAAAGATGGGATTTCACCGCTCAGTTGATTGGACCGAAGTGTTAAGAACCTAAGCTTCATGAGGTTTTGGAAAGAGAGTGGAATCTCACCCACTAATTGATTTTGTCCAAGATCTAAATCAATAAGTTGAACTAGGTTTCCAATGGAAGATGGGATTTTGCCTGTTAACTTATTGCTGATTAAATGTAAATTAGTAAGTTGGACGAGGTTCCCCAGAGAGGATGGGACTTGCCCAATTAACATATTGCCCACTAGACTTAAATGCTTAAGGTGGACCAGATTTCCCAGGAAAGATGGAACTTCGCCCGTTAAAAAATTATTGTCTAGATTTAAATACTCCAGGTGACCAAGACGTCCAAAAGAAGGTGGGATTTCACCTCCAAATTGGTTGCCGGATAGACTCAAATACTTCAGTTTCAAGAAGTTGCCAAAATAAGTTGGAACCGTATCATTTAATGAATTATAACTCAAGTCTAAGTGAGTAAGTAAGGTCAGGTTTTGGAGGGGAGGTGTTGTGCCTATCAGCCTATTATCTGAGATGTCTAGATGGACAAGTCTGGTCAAGTTAGCGAGCGAAGGTGGGATGTGACCGATGAAGTTGGAGCTGGAGAAGTTCAAGTGACTCAAGGAACCAAGATTTCCAATTGCCGGAGGAATCTGACAATCGAAGTCATTAAAGGCAAGGTTAAGGCTTCTCAGGCGAAGAAGACGGAAAAGACTGGTGTTGGAGTTGATTTTACCAGAGAGACAACTGCTACTGAGGTCGAGGCTGATCACACGACCGCTTACCTTATCACACTCAACACCAGCCCAAGAGCAGCAGTCGCTTTTAGTTTCCTTAGTCGATGCGTTCCAGGAATTAATCTTTGCTTGTTCATCTGAAGTGGCGCCGTCACTGCATGGAGGCTTTCCGGTGAAGAAGGTTGCCTTGAACTCCAACAACGCAGATCTCTCGTCGTCATGGCAACGTGGTTGGGTTGAAGCAAGAGAGCTTGAAGCAACAAAAGCGAGCAAAAGTATCATATAGCTGAAGTGAAATGAGTCTTTTTCCATGGTTACTTTTGGAAATTCAGTGGTGCTCTCAAGCTCCCTCTGCCGACTCGGTTGTACCTGAAGCCCGATGACGGGGATGTTATATAGCCAAGTTCTTCTCCGATGTCATTTTCATGCTTTAATCTAATGCAATGACTTGACTATATAATCAATGGATCCTGTTACCGCGTTAATGGTGGAAGGCATGGACAGAGATGTCTCGACTTAGAATTCTTGCACCCCAAAGAGCACGCTAGGTTAGAAAATGCAAGACACGGAATGTCATTATTTAGCCGCTTCAAAAGTCTTTGGCCGTCGTCGTTTCTTCCCCAAACAAAAGCTGGAACAGAACTGTGTAACGATGGATTTCACCCACTTAGTTTATAATTTCGTGGAGCTTAGTGCAATTGTTCTAGCAAAGGGTCTCAAGAGTTTTGAATTCGGGATTTTCTACTTTAATACAATATAAAATTTAGTGAGACCACTCTCAACCGTTCGAAGATATTAACCTCTTAGATGAGGGCGTAATTTTAACAATTTGATATTATAATGGGAAGAAAATAGGAAGTAGGATCATATTAGCCGTGAATATTGGTTGTGTATTATTCTGTTATCGTGGATTTCCTATCTTGTAACACTTGAATAAGGTGTAAATACGTGTGTGCGGTCTTTGTGTCATGGAGTGTTCCCATTTCAACAAAAGGCCAAAAAGAGTGGAGGGCAAGAAGATGAAAGGGAAAAGAAACGCAAGTCCTATATCGTGGCATGTCACCTGAGGTGTTCTTGGATCATTGGTACAGAATCATAGCTTGTGTTGTTACGGACTTGCCATAGTATGGAGCATCGATGTAGAATTTGTTACATATATTTTATATATTAGGATTAGGGTTTTTCACTTTGTTGTATGTATCTACGCTTGTACTCTTCCTTGTATATCTATTATATGCCTTTTTGCCTAATGAATTCCATTATCTATTTCTCTGAACCTAACAGAATTTTCTAACTTGTGTAGGTAGAAATGAAATTCTCGCTTGCCGTGAAATCTGGTTAACGAAACATATTATTTTGTTGGGTCTCTCCAAAAGGTCGAACAAGGTTGGCTTTCGAAGCTATTTCCAAAAAAAGTCAGGGCTGAGTTTTGGCAAGGTTAATTTAAGGTCAAGTTCAAAATGTCGTGCTTAGCACTTCTTGATTTTCAATTTGTTCTTGCAAGTTATCCGTCCAACGATATTCGTCCTCTAAAACTCTAGAAGAGACTTGTGGCTACTGGGTAGGGTCTCTCCTTTGACCTTTTCTGTCTTTTTTCCTTCTTCATGGTCCCACGGCAGATTCCTGGGAAATACTGAAGTCCAGGCCACACTTGAATTGATGTTCTCGACACTCTGAAGGGTCTTCGCTGACCTTGACTTAAACATCGGGAAAATAACCGAAAAATTCGTGAATATATTGTAGTTGTGCAAATTAAATTCTAATTTTTTTTGCCAATTCAAACTTAAATCTTTATAATTATGCCAATTTAATCCATCTGGCGAATTTTATCTAATCAGCACTGATGTGGATATTGGCCAGTGCTGACGTGGATAATTTAATAATTTTTTAGATTTTAAATTTTATTTTTTTCTTGTTCCTTTTCTTTTTTTTTTCCTTCCCCTCCCTCTCCTAGGCATGGTGAGCCTCACCATGGTTGGGTGCCTCTTTGCGGTCACTAAGGTCTAGCGATCGGTTGGAGGTAGGAAAGGGGAGGGAAAGGAGGAAAAATAATAAATAAATAAATAAAGTCAAAAAATGAAAAAAAAATATTAAAATACTATGTTGTCGGCCGATCAACATCCACATTAGCGCTGGTCGGCCAAAATTCATCAGATAGACCGAAATGGCACAATTACAAAAGGTTTAGTACTAAATCGACAAAAAAAAAAAGTTTAAGATGGAATTAACACCATTGCAAGAGGTTTAGGAATTTTTTTGCAATTTTTTTCTTGAACATCTCTGCATTTTTTTTTCTTGTGACCCCAGAAAAGAAGGCACGGATGGACTCTAGTGCGATCCACCTGATCCAAGGATCGAGGTGCAATATTCACATTCGTTCAGTGCATCCGTCTTTGGATTCAGCACGTTGTTACCATGCTCTTGCAGTTCGCAGACTTGCAGGGAAGAAAGGATCGCCCTTTTCGCAGTAAGAATGTCTTATTATACCAGTAATGCCTCAAGGGCAAAGTTTATGGAGTGCATACTTGTCCTTGATACTCCTCTCAATTAATTTTGAAGATGAAACGTTATAGCCTATAGGATGGCAATTATGCACCATTTATTCTTTTTCGAGCTGCAGCTCGAAGTGCTCGTTCATGCCCCACTCTCTGGCTGATCGCTTTAGGGATCCTCCAATAAAAGTGGTAGAGCAATCGAGCAAATGGAAGATCAATATTGCATTAAAATATGTCTTGAGTTAAGCCTATTCAACGCCCAATCTGAATTGAATTATGTGCTAACACATGAAAGTTAAAGCATAAATCTTAATATCAACGGATATATTTCCATGTTAAAGATGCGAGTCAAGATTGGATAAATTTGTTTGAACTCGCGAAAATTATCCTGTGTTATCTGTATGGCCAAAGAAAGTCCAAAGAGGAAAGTCCAAGATATTGGACTTTCATTGACCACACTGATGGATTCCTCTTCCATAGTTGGAGTCAGCCTTTGCAGGTTTTATTTTTGACAGAGTATATATTATGGACTTTTCAAGTGCCGTAGTTGACGTGAATCTTGAAGTGCATCTTGTCGTCGAGTGCTTGAGAGGGTTTACCTTCTTTGGTTTTGTTCATGAAATTACATCAAAATTCATGTATTGAAGTAAATTAAATCTTATCATAAGATTAACATTTAATTCTTTTGTGAGATTGAGAGATATTTCATGAAAATTTTGGGTTAAACACTTGCGAGTTATTGGATGTAATTGAGAGAGAAATAATAAGAGTAATTTGAGTGACTTGAGTGTGATTTGCAATCTCCATTGTATTGCTTAATTTATAGCAGAATTCGTTGCTGCTCTTCTCGTGGATGTAGGTCTCTATGATCAAATTACATAAATCTAGTGTCCCGTTTTATTCTCTTGTTTTATCTATTTTATTGTTCGATCTCTTGCTTTCGCAACAACTGGGATCAAAGTTGGGCTTGCTTGTTGAAGAGAGTCAATGGCAATAGAAGAAGGAAAAGTGAAAATCGACATATTTGGTGGGAAAGATTTTGGTTTCTGAAAATGCAAATTGATGATTATCTATATGAGATGGAAACTGCATTTACCTTGTCTGTAGGGAAGCCAAAGACAATGAAGTAAGCTAGCTAGAATTGCTGGATAGATAGGCAATTGTATTATTCAACTAACATGGCTCGTAGACTTGCATTAATATCGTGAAAAAGAAGACCACTACGTTTTGATGAAATCCCTATTGGATATGTACGAGAAGCCCTCTACGATCACAATGAATTCATATATCGTTAGTCAATTGAGTTCAGTTGATATTGACATTGAAGATGAATTATTGTACTTATTGCTCGATAGTTTGGACATAACTATTACCGCTGTTGTAATTTCTCTGGATTAACAAGTTTGACATTTGATGGGATTTGAGATTTAATTTCTTCGTGAGTATTCCGTAGAAAGAATCTGATGAATTTGTATTTGCTATTTCAGTAGGTGAAAATAAAAAGAAGAACTAGTATTTGTGTTAGTAATGAATATATGAAATATAAATAGACACGATCAGGCTAGGATTAGTAATGCATTTGTTAAAATTGTGCAGCAAGAGGGACTGCTACGGAATGGATTGTTTTTTAAGCTTGAAAAATGAGAAATGTAAGGGAATTAGAGTTGATTTACTGAAGATATTGTAGCTACTACAGCTGATAGTGATTCAGATATAGTGCTAATGTATGTCTTGATGTGAAGCAACTGATAATTCGGTGTTTGAGAGATGGATTATGGATTCTTGGCTGTTCGTTTTTATAACGGCACCAAATAGGACTGATTATATTATCTTATAGCAATGTGTGGATATAGTAAAGTGCAGGTGGAGAACAACGCTGAATTGAATGTTAATAAGTTTTGGGCAATGACAAAATCGAGAATGCATTATGTATTTGAAGGATAGATTGATTGAACGTGGAACGTGTTCTCAGAGTTGAAGAAGACATATAATTTCTTGATGCCCTGGACTCAACTAACTATGTGTCAGTATTCTTCGGATGCTCAGTTTTTAAAAAATATTCGAGGTGCCTTTATGATTATTAAAGATCAAA
>JAGVVM010011050.1:0-11483 GCA_019149425.1 Psidium friedrichsthalianum
AACCTACACATGCGGGGGGGGGTTCTTTTTTTTTTTGGATACATCCCGCAGACATAAAGAGACCCAGAATGCGATCATCCAGAAAATCCCAAAAAAAATCAAGCAAAACACATGAAACCAATGATGGAAACAAGTGCATCTGCACAAACGTAGATGCCCACAAACAAAGAAGAAACAGTAAAAGTTACCTGGGGTTGGTTCAGATGGCCGCTGAATTGCGAAGACGGAGAGGAGAAGAAGGATCCGGGGAATCAGCAAAGAGACGAGAAAGCTTCTCCGAGACCCTCTCCTTCAACGTGTTCATTACTCTCCTATTCACGAGCCTTTCTCGCTTCTACAAGGTGTCATGCGATGCGGATCTTCTTGAAAAGAATCAATCCTCTGCGAAGTCTCGTGCGAGCTGATTCTTTTCTCTCCTTTTCTGTCTGGGATCGGTTAATGTATGTCAGCTGTTGGTGTGGTGGGTGTTTGTTTTCGGTGGGTTCCTCGTCGAATTTAACGGAGGCGAACGAAGAAGACAAAGAGGGGAACAAGAGTCTGTCGGTGACCCACATCTGTTTCAGAAAGTGGAGGGATCCACGGAGTTGAAGGTTAGGTTGACGAGAAATTTCAGCGCCCGGACACTTTCGGGCGAGAGAGAAAGAGAGAGAGGAGGCGTGCGAGGGCCAACGTGGAAAGCGCCTTGCTGCGATATGCTTGTCGGTCCTTTCTGCCCCGGTTTCTCCTCTCCCTCTTTTTGTTGATGCATTCCGTCTTTTCAACAGTAAAGATGAAAACACGATAGCCAGACTTACCAATTTGCAGCTTTCTTTCTATCGTACTTTAGTGTAATATGCATTGTGATTCATCAACTTTTAATATATTTAATATAATTTCTAAATATAGTTCAATGTATAATATGATCCTAAACCTTTAATTAGCTCAAGGTCCCTGAACTTTTAGTATATGCTCAAATTTAGTCCCCGAGCTATATAAAAATATTCATATTGTATTTCCATTAATTCAAGTTTAGGTACAATTTTAAATATTTTTTATATAATTTTGGACTAAATTAAATATGTATCAAAGGCCTAAAAAAATAGTAAATAAATTGAAATTCAAGAGAACACATTGAACTTATTAAAAAATTGAGAAAATTTTCATTCTCTAAATAATAAACAAAACTTCTTTATCAGCGCCACTTTTAATACATGATTAGTGTTCTTCCCGTAATAGACTTATTTACCCATTATTCGTTGCCATTTTCGATTATTTCCTTATTAATGTTGTTTCCTCTTAAATGAATTTAGTGGTTAAAATTACACCATCACTTGGAATCTTGGATGGCGGGGAATCATCGATTAGTCATAAGCTTAATTTACGAATGTCAATCTAATCCTAAATTATCCAGTTTTGCTAATGTTCCAATCGTTGCACAAAATTTCAATGTAGCCGTCTAGACCAATTTTTGCCCAGAGATCGTTGACATGTCGATATGCCATATAGAACGGGCAGTGATGACTAACCATCACATTGCGATTTTCGATAAGAATTGACTGTAATGACTATATTGGAATCTCGCTCAAAATCTTAGGACTAAATTGAAAAAAATTCAATAATTTAAAAATTGAATTGACATATGTATAATAATAAGACCAATTATACGATTTTCGTCTTTGGTTAAAAAAAGGCCACCGTATTGCTAGCATAGCTCTTTTGAAAATTTCCAATTTCGAGTGGTTTATTATCGTTATTAAGTGCATCATGATTTGGAGCACATACAATGGATGCTCAGCCCTTATACGTGTTGTTACGCGGCACATTGGATACACTAATGTATCCATCACCTTGACTTTTTGGTATTTTCTATTAGAAGATCATCTTCTAATAAAAATTCATTTTTAATTATAGTCAATTTATGGGAAAATTGTCAAAAAAATTCTAAACATTTTGCATTTTTGCTAATTCAGTCCTAAACCTTTTGCATTTATGTTAATTTAGTCCATCCGCCCAAATTTGACAAGTCGGCACTAAAGTGGATGTCAACTGATGCTAATGTGGCCAATTTTTAATAATACTTTAATGTATTTTCAATTTTTTTTAATTTTTTCTTTTCTTTTTTTCCCTTTCTTCTTCCTTCAGTCGGTCACTACCAACGATTGGCTAGAGGCTAGGGCTAGTAACACTAGCCCCACCGGCGATGGGCGAGCTTCCCTTTATGCCAGTGACATTGACCTTAATGGCCCTAGCCTCTAGCCGATCGCCACCAAAGGAAAAAAATAACTTGAAAATGTGTTAAAATAATATTTTAAAAAAAATGTTCACATGAGCGCCGGCATCCATGTGAGCACCAGCGGGCATCCACATCAGCGCCGGCTGACCAAAGTTGGTTAGATTGACTTAATTGGAGCGACAGCCCATAAATTTACTCACGATAATGAACCCTCGGGTCTTTAAGGGAACCAAACGGCCATTTCTAGTCCACTCATGGCTCCCCAAATCAATCCTACTTCAGCTTGTAAATATGTCATTCCTTGGATGACATACTCAATCACATTCTTGTAAGCGCATGAATCATTTCAAAACTATATAACGCAAAACGACATCGGTGGGATCTAATGAAAATAACACACATATTCACGCAAAATGCGCACATTTACCATCAATCTAACACTTCATTGAAGCAATAAGCAAATATTACCGCCTTAGATCTAGTAATCCCATTTATCCGTTGTTGACACCTGATTTTTTAATCATCTTTACTTTTTAAAAATTAATAAAAAAAAATCCATAAAAATTCATAAAATTAAAAAATCAACTTTGGGGACCTTGGCCAAGCCTAGAGAACCAATTTTGACCAAAAAAATAATTTTTTATATTTTCAGTATTTTTCGATATTTTTATTTTCGAAAATTCATAAACAAATCAAGAAAAAATGAGAAAATTGCAAAATCAACTTTGGAAGCTTTGGCCAAGCTTAGGCAACCATTTTTGAGCAAAAAATAATTTTTCATATTTTTTGTATTTTTTTAAATAATTTTTGGAAATTAGGAAAATATTTAATAAATAATAGCATTTGAGGCCACAAAAATACATAAAAATAGTCAATATTTTTCTTTTAAATCCCTTTTCATGTTGGCCATCGCAAATTTAAAAAATCCAATTCAAGGTCGTGTTTTCCCTCACGAGCATAATCTCGAATCGGGCCTAAAAAAATCAATTTGAGTCAATTTATTTTCATTTTTCACTTTTAGGAGTTGTTACATTGTTCTCTAATATTCTAAATTTTCATCTTGGCCCAATTATACCCAGAATGACTCAATTTTACAAAAAGGGCTTTAATTAAATTTTGCATTATTTTCAATAGCAAGAAATGAGCTTAAATTCAACATGCGGTAGGTGTGTCGAAAATTGTGAGGAGATTTGGACTTAAAGAAATATTCTCCAGGGACTGAATTGCAAATACTTAAAATTTCATGGACTAGAGTACAAATACCTAACACTTGAGGGAAAGAAGAGTTAGTGGAGAAATTAGAATAGAGAAGGGAAGATAGAGAAGAGGAGATGGAGAAGAGTAGATGAAGATGGGAAGATGGAGAAGAGGAGATGGAGAAGAGGAGATGAAGATGGGAAGATGGAGAAGAGAAGATAAAGAAAATAAGATGAGAATAGAGAAGGGAAGATGGAGATGAAGAAGAGTTAGTATAATTGGGGATAGATATGGAGAAGGGAAGATGAAGATGAAGAAGAGTTAGTGGAGGAATTAGAATGAGAGATAGAGTTAGTGGGAAAATAGGCTATAAAATGAGGAAGAAGTGAGTTTGGGAGGGGAATTTTTTTGGGGAGAAAATTTGGATGTTTGAGAGGGTTTTGGGAGATTGAATAAAAATTGGAGAGAAAGAAAATACCAAAAAAAGAGAGAAAATTTTGAAGATGGTGGAGTTTAAAGTTAGAAGTTATCATCACCAATTCCTTCATCGATCAATATAAATCAAGAGTTCATCCTCGTCAACGAACAAGCAAATTCGAGCTAAGTGTTTTTATTTATTCATTTATTTGTGGTTTTAGTCTCAAATTAGCACAATTGTATACACTTTCTCCATCTCCCTTTTTTTCATATTTTATGGTAGGTAAAAAAAAAAAGGGACAATTCCGTATCAACGATAAATTCCATGGAGGTGCAAAGTGAGCCCAAACAAATTCCAAGGTGCCCATCAAATTTGCAGCCGACCCGTCAACGGATTTTAGTTCAAATTGTTGAAACAATTTGTTGTATTTTATTTTAAAGAACTAAAACCCCAGAATGGAGAGGCAAAGCGCATCCACTGGAGGTCGTTTATTTCCTGCAATTTAAATTCCTGCACCATCAAGCCCCAAAAGGAAGAGCCAAGCCAATGCTAGGCCGCCCATTGGAGGTTTTTACTTACTGCAATTTAAATTCATGCACCATTAAACCCAAAGGAAGAGCCAAGTCAATGCTAGGCCGCCCATTGGAGGTTTTTACTTACTGCAATTTAAATTCCTGTACTATCAAACCCCAAAAGGAAGAGCCAAGCCAATGCTAGGCCCGCCCATTGGAGGTTTTTACTTACCGTTATTTAAATTCCCGCAATTAATTCCTGCACCATTAAACCCCAAAGGGGAGAGCCAAGCCAAGGCTGGGCCATCCATTGGAGGTCTTTATTTACTGTCATTGACTTCCTGCCATTTAATTTTTGAATCACCAAACCCCAAAGTGAGTAGACTATAACACTGCACAGAAGTCGTTAACACACTCCCTCTTTCGGCTTTAGGGAATTTTTAACACTTTGAAAATAAAAAAAATACCACCCATGCATACTATCTAAAAAGTGAAAATACAAAAAGAGAACACCTCACTAGAGTCTTAGGAATAAACCAAGCTTGAGTTGCCAAATTAGGATATCCATGAAATGAAGGTACCGAAAGGGCATTAGTTTTAATTAACTAGTGTAACCAAGTCCCCGAAACTCATAATCTCTGGTTCGTAGAAGTAATTTAGTCTTCCCGCTAATTTACTTAGGTATCTAATCAACCTACCAAAAATGATTAGTGGCGACTCTAAATTTTAAAACCATTTAAACAAAAACCAAAGTTGCGAGTCGGTAGGACTTGGGAGGGTCCGTATTAGGTTAATTCATCTAATAAACCTAATAATCCGTTAACCCGATCGAAAAAAATTCTTAGGGTCACGACAGCTTGGCGACTCCACTGGGGACGGGTTTTTTAAATTTTCGAAAAAAAGACACCAATTGGAATACTTGAATTTTTTTCGAAATTTAAAAGCCTAAGTGGACTTAGGCCAATGAAAATTTCATGAATATCTCGCTTTTGGCGATCTTGTTTGGAACTCATCTTTAGGTGTTAAATGGTTTTGCAGATGAGAATTATAAGGGGTGGAGTGTTTGGCTAACCCTTCGTTTTGCAGGTTTGGTGTATGAGAATTATTATTTAATTTTTTGAAATATTGAAGCGGTGTTTGCATTTAATTGTTATGCATGTTTAATTGTTTTAGCACTACATCGCACACGTCCCGTGGCCAGACCTAGGTCACTAGTTTTAGGATGGTATTGTGATTTGGTTCTAGCGTTTGGCGTGAGATCACGTCGAAAGTTAGTCCAGATTCAATCCCGAACCCTTTTTTAAAAATGAGCTTTAAAAGTTAGGCCTCAGGCTTGGTAAGATTACCAAAGCAGTGGTTTTAATTTTTAGCTCGAGCAGCCGAAGTGGGAAGGCCCGGCTACTCCTGATTACGTCGTGAGATCTTGGCTAATCTTGATTATGTGCACGAGATTGCCGCCTTGCTGTAAGTCTTTCGCTTCAATTTGTCAGCCTTTAGAGTAGATAGGCTAAGATTTAAACTCACGATTCATGTGCATGTCTATGTGACCTATATGGTATTTTTCACGGTGAAAGTAAGTTTTCTAAATTCATCTTGTATTTATTTTTGGGTCGGTCCATGTTAGGATTCAGTCAAATTTTGAACCTAACATCGTGATCATTTTTTCAAAAGAATTTGAAAAAAAATGAAAAATGATGAAAAAATGGATGAATGTGAAAAATCCCTTAGGGGAATTTTGTTGACCAATGAAAGATTTTGTCACAGTTTTCCTCAAATCTTCAATGGACGCGAGATTTCCTTGACAAATTTTTCATTAAAAATTTATTTTGATAAAAACGAAAAATTCCTTCGAAAAATTTGGTAAATGTCAAGGGATTTTACCTCATTTTTTAAGTTATAAAAACTTGTAAGAAAATTCTTTCTGAATAAATTCACCTATGCCTTTCTAAGAGAATCCTCTCTAATTTCTCATAAAATGAAAAAATAAAATTGGACTAATGTAGGAGTCATGGACCGACCTCTTTTGGATCACATACTAATTATTTTCTCTACCTTTGCAGGGAATCACAGGTACCCCAGGCAGGAGCAAAATCGGGTTCAACATTATATCGGGGATAATCTTGAAGAATGCAAAAAGGATAGGAAATGGCCGACACCGCAACTGATAATCCTAGGGGCAAGCGAAGAAACCCCGGAGACAGAATCGTGTCAATCAGTCGGCATGTATGAGCCATGTATTTTGATGGGGTAGTGAATGTATCCAGATCAGGAATGGGGGCATTTTCAATGTATTTGAGGTCCCTGTATTTTAAAAAAGCATATATTTTGTAATCAGAATCCGTAAGACAAGTATGATTGATCCGACCTTACAACCTTTCTGATTAAATCAACCAAAGATCGGCCTTAAAACTTCCTCGGATGCAAACTACGTGGAGGTCTTTGGGGGGTTGATGTTTTATTAATAAGCATGACTCACAGGCGTTCTTCCCAATATTACAGTCGATCGACACCAATAAGTGGACGCCGAAAGAGGCTAAGCACGATTGAAGTGGGGCACGCAATGGGTGGCCGGATTTATTTATTGGCACGCTGATCGAGTAGTCGTATCTGTAATAATTCACACGACTAGCTCACAAAGCTCAAGGTGGCTAGTGGGGGCCACCAACGAATGCTTTTTAATGTTCTTGATATCATCGTCTACCACAGCTAACAAGAACATCAAGGAGAACATCAAACCTTAGCGTTTCCAGTACCTTAAGTCTTCATGCTATGTGAAAAGGAAGATATGGCGGAAAAATAAGAGCACAAACATGGGAAACATTTCTCTTATTCCGTTCACTAAGGAGTATTACAACAGCTCACTGGGGAGGAAAATTAAAGCCAAACTAAGCCCTAATAATCATCACAAAAGAGTTCAACTGGCTCTCCATGAAATTAATGCTCTGCTTACATTGAGCAATCTGGGAGTCGAGATCTGCAAGCTTGAAGAACAGACGGGTACATTTCTCCTTGTACCTGGATGCATTCATCTCATGGCGTTCAACGACAAGTTTTAAGTTGTCGATCAGGTCCCTCTCGAAAGTTATATCCGCCGTTAGATCGTCGAGCCTCTCCTCCAGCCACTCGCATCTGAATTTCATCACGATATCCCTCGTGTCATGCTCAAAGTAAGTATGGTTTAAGGCAAGACGCTCCACCAGCTTCTCCCTCTCGTGAACCAGCAACGAGACCCGCTCTTCAGCAGACTTGAAGGTCTTCTTGTATCGAGCAATCGAGCGTTCTGCAAACTCCAGCACTCAGATCGATCTTGGTAGCGGGCCTTCACAACGCGGGTTAAGGTAACCGTCTCCTGGGTATTTCGACATGCCTCTAGGAAGTTGATGAAGACGTGTGGGAGCGCCCTGTATTCCCTCTCCAAATTGGTGCCTTCGACTGAAGAAGCATTTATCTCCCTGAACAGACCGAGGATCTCAGCTTCGACACTCGGATGATGGGCTATGTAAACATAACCTCTGCCAAGAAGATGATAGAGCCTCTCCCATTTGAACATAACATCAGCCGGGAAGATGTGTGTAGGAAGGTTGGCCATTATCGAGAGAAAATTAAGGCAGACAGATGGAACACGAGAGTATTGGAAGAGAAGGTCAGGGCAGACTAGCGGAGTGCGAAGATGGTAATCTGCTTCGAAGTAAATATTGATTTCACAGTAGCAGTATCAACTAATCAGACTTTCCTATCTGCCATTCCATGTTGGTATCACCCCTGTTGGCTCGAATTTGCTGCTCGTCTGCAATCTCGAGCCAAGCAAATCCGACATCTCTGCGGAAAAGTGGGATGAGACGCCATTACTTTGAAAAAGAAAGAATGAAAAGATGGGCCAAGTGGGAGACAAAGAAATTTGTGGCAAAAAGAGGATATGACTCGTCTTTATCAGATGATTCACTAGCAAATCAACGGTGGAGATGACGACAGGGGCCCTCTACCGCAAAAAAATGAAAGAAGACGAACCGGATAGGAGATACGAGAAGGATTGAACTCTTGGGAGAAGTTGTACAGCTTTTTAAACCCACGCTCGAATTTTAAAACGAGATGTTCTCCTGATAATTGTCATCTACACCCTGAAAAGAGTTTCAAAGACGATCGCTTAGAAAAATCCAAAGAGAGTGGAAAATACGAGAAGAGGTAGCAAACCTTGAGAGATCACTAACCAAGTCGAAGATGTCTCAACCCAACAACCTTGAGAGTTATCGTTACTTGCTAAATATGGGAGAGGAAGAGTTTGAAGCCATGTTTGGGATCGAGCCTATGGAGCCTGGTCCTTCTGCCGACGACGTCCAAGATCTCAGTAAAGATAAGGACAACAACAATAAGGTTCAAAGGAAGCGTTACCGTCGCCATACTGAGGAGCAAGTACAAAGGCTCGAGGATTTCTTCAGAACGTGCCCTATGCCAGACGGCAAACAGAAAATGGAACTGAGTCAAGAGCTAGGACTTGAACCTTCGCAAATCAAGTTCTGGTTTCAAAATAGGCGAACCCGAATGAAGACTCGTCATGAGCACAACGAAGCCGAGTTTCTAAGAGTTGAAAATGAAAACCTCCGAGCGGAGAACAAGATGTATAAAGAGGCTTTTGACTCCGCCACCTGCCCCAACCGCAATAGCCTTCTCACCCTCGATGAAATGCATTATCTGAGAGGTGAGTTAGACCAGTTTATGACAGGATCAAGTTCTGTTGGGGGAAAGCACGAAAAGACCGAGCCTACGGGGTCAGCAGTGAAGCCTCCCGAGGAAGGGGAGATGTATCACCACCAGGCAAGTGACATTGACGACGAACTCACCGCCATGATCAACCAGTTCAATGTTGATGAAGCACTAGGGCTGTAATGTGCACACGGAGCCTGTATTTCAAGCTAGTGATCACGGGACCTTCAACATGTCCAATGCGTACCAGATTTGGAACGAAGCTGGCTGATCACCGGAAAACCCACAAAAGAAACCGAGCAGATCCTGATTAAGTGCATGTGTTTTACTTCCTTGCGTAGGATTTGTTCTGCTTTTATTGATGTCTGTAATCTGTGCAAAAGCAGGAAGTAGTAATCCTTCTCCCTCTTAGTAAATGCATGGATCCATTGCTTCACCAACTCGGGCTAACATTAATTGCGAGTAAAAAATCCGTGTAGGCTTGAAGGGTAAACCTATATCGTTTCAATTTACCCTCAAATTGCTCCAAGTTTTAAATCGAATCCCCTGCATTTTCAGGAATTTGCAAACGGCCCCTAGAATACAATCATATCCAAATGCAGAGTTCTCTTGTTAAACGAAACTGGGAGCAAATCAATTCGTGGACATTGCTACTAGATGGATGGCTGCAAATAAGGCAGAGAGGGGTAATTTTGTATCGTTTCAATTTACCCATGATCGTCTCGAGGTCTGAATTATTTTCTCCCATTCTTAACAGGGACTGTAGATTGCCCTGAAAAGAATCGTGATATGAAATTACCCAGTGCAAGACTTCTCGAAGATCAACCCTTAAAAGTAGGCTTCCATGGACGCCTAAGGCCCAGTAGGCCTGATGGTATGGGAATGACAGCGGTCCGAAATATCCCGAGTTCGATCCCCAAGGTTGGGGAATGTTGTAAGTATTGTAAATGAATAATACAACCTTTTGCACATTTCTTTTTGCAGAAGGAAATAGAAATACTAGACGAGCGATACCAAAGTCGATTCTCTTCCACAACCTTGCTCTAATGATGAAATGCCCACCGAAAGTGGAGACAAACTCGATCCGGTGAAGCTGATGAAAGGAGTCACGCAAAACATTCAAGATGAAGGGTAAACCAGTATCGTTCCAATTTATCCCTTCTAATACTGGCTAACACATCTCCTTTCCTTTTACAGGAAATTTTATATTAACATTTAACATGTTGAAGGAGACAACCCCAAGTGGTAAAGTTATGATCATCTGAAGAGATCCATTCCGATCAAAATGGGGCAAATTGATGGCAAATCCTAAATTGAAAATAAGAGTATATCTCCTTTAACTCGTTTAATTTCAATGATAGCCTTTCTGGTTTTCTTCTTGCAGGGGCATTCGACCTACAACCAAAACGGTTTGTCAAAATTAAGCAAGCCCAAATGTATCAAACCTCCACTAACTCCTTCACCCACGTGTTTCATTGTGCAGGGGCAAAGGCAGAGACGAGCTTCTCTTGACCTAAGGAGTAAACTCTTGATTTGTTTGATCCGTCCATCTGTCCAGGGGAAATTCAAATCCTCTCGTTCTTGACAATGTTCTTCTATACTTGCACACTTCGCAAACATGCATGATGCTAAAATCGCCATATTCGTATTGTGTTTGCACATACCATGATTCGTGCATGACTCTTCTGCATGTTCAATTTGCCAATTCTGACTTGGAGCATAACCTACACATGATGCATCGAATGTGTAGAATGGGGCATGGCAGGATGATGAAAGGCAATCCCATTTCCATACACGTCCCATATCCATAGGGGTTGTGTGCCAAATAGATTCCGTATTCCCCAAGGCAATGGGTTTTCTCGCGAAAGGTACGATACCGAAAGGAAGGAGGCATTCATTTCTCTATCCTAAACACTACAGGTGCCCATTGACAAACCATTTGAACAGCGATTTCATTCCGTAACCCCTGTCAAGAACCACCCCACGCCGGGGCCAAATGAAGGTAGTCCCAGCAATAGCACGAGATAAATAGTTAGAAATTTTCTTGCTCGAACTAACATTAATTTTCGAGTGATTCTTTGCTTTCAACCTTGCACGGTAACTCAAGTGCCTTAGGACGATGAAAAGCATTTGTTTCTCTATCCGATATACTCATATCCTTTGCATCGCCCAATTGAGCCTGCATATTCGTTTCTTAAGGCCCAATTGGTGATTATTGCTCAATCCAAATGAAGATGGCGCCACCCCAAAGTTGAAAAGCTCAGAAAAATCAAGGACAGCCAAGTCAATTCTCAAGTGTGCTAAATCTCTGATATACATGTACAAGCAACACAATCTTTGAGAATTTTTTGTTCTAAACAGAACAGAGAATATAAAAAGGCAAAAAGTGGGACCAAAAGAAGAAAAAGCCAGTCCTTGGGTGTGAAAAAGCAAGGCCAATGCC
>JAGVVM010011051.1:0-19929 GCA_019149425.1 Psidium friedrichsthalianum
CCTACAGTACTAAAAAAGGCGCTCACCCACGAACATAATTAGTATCTTTCCAAGGTAACTCTAGATTACAAATATCATGAATGGTGATTTTACTAATTTAATATGGTTCTCTATAAATCGTATGATCTATGAGATGTTGTATCATAACAAAAATCGATTAAATCATAGATAAACCCCCAGTATGATTCGTACCTATCAATCACATTAATTCATATTTTATCATAGCTTTACCTATCAATGCCTAGTCATATACTGCATTCTGGTAGTCAAGTTAGGGGAGCAAATGGGACTAGATACCATAATTGTACTAGCCATAAATAATGGATACTAGGCTATGTGCCGTGTCGGCTCGTGCAATGTTGTAGCTAATGCGTTTAAGTATCTTGCTTAGAGAGTACATTCATAAAATGAAACTCAAAGGAATTGACGGAGGGCTACACAAGCGGTGGAGCATGTGTTTAATTCGATACAAAGCATTAACCTTACCTGGTTTGACATGCCGTGAATCCTCCTAAAAGCAAGATATGCCTTTGGAACATAGACACAAGTGTTGGCATGGCCGTCGTCAGTTAAATTTTGTGAATTGCAATTCAGCTGAACATCTAATGACTCCTTAACTTTGTCTTAAAGTTTAAAAATGATATTTATAATTGTTGCTTATGCTTAAAAGTAATAAGATTTTTCAAAAATTATGATATTTTCTTCTAATTGTGGACATTAATCAGAATTTCTTATTTTATGATTTTTGCTGCTCAACTTTTACATGCTGCAATGAGAATAACTAACTTGAAGTACTTTGGGGGATCCTAATAACTTTGGTATGATTTATAACATTCGATATTTTTAATTCATGATACCGACCTCTGAGGGTTCTTAGCACTAAATGAAAGGCATTCTAGTTACGCAACTCAACATCAAGGACAACATGGCCTGGAGTTGGCGAATTCTTCTTAAGTTGAGACCTGCTCTAATTTCGATAATCTCTAGCTCAAGGCGTTATTACAAAGAGATATATGAGGAACTTAGATAGATGGGAACAGTTGTGCAATTGTATGACCTCGATATTAGTAAGCACAACTTTATTAGCTAGCATGTTTGCAGAGATAGGCTACCGACAATGGAGTCCATATCACAATGGATGCCTTTAGTTTGATGTTCACTATAATCTATAATATAACTAATATAGAAGACAAAACTTATTTGTTCTACAAGTGTAATTGGGCTTGGAGTATATGACATAGTATCCTAGCACACCATGATATTTGGCACTCTTAGGAGGATGGAAGGATGAAGTTCATGGATGAACCGGGCCACTAGGGCAATGACTTGCTGTGAGGCTCCTCAAAGTAGGATTCTTAGCGACTATATTTTGCACTTGCTGGAACACAACCGTAGACTTTTTAATATAAGTACTAAGGTTCCCATTCTTTTGCCTAATTGTAAAATTGTAAGAGGCAGAGCCTCACTCTACCAAAATTTTACACCTTCCCAAGCAAATATTTTTGTTGCCTATTATGTGGATGTTGACACCTAAATTTTGATTTTTCTTTTTTTCATTTATATTGCATAAAAAATGAGAAATTTATTCTCACAAAAAATATTTCCTCATAATTTGCATATTTATTTTATTCATGCAGTATATTTGGATCGATTTGACCGGCAGATTGAGCTTAAATCAAAGAGTTCTAACCCATTGAAACTCTTCAAAATTTTGAAAATTAAGAGTTTTAAGTACTAAAATTCCTAATTCAGAATTTCTAATCTAATGGCTCTAATTTAATCCTACCTTAGCTAAACTTAATCCTACGGTCCCCAATGAATCCTACTAGGGTTAGGATTGATCTAACTCTATAAATACTAGCCGAAGCTTAGGGTTCAAGGGGGAACACAATTCAGAAAAATTCTTAGAGAGAAAACAACATGAAAGTGGTGAGAGAGGGGGAGCAACTTTCTTCACAATTTTGGAGATCCCCTCAAGGTGTCTTGAAGCCTCCCTATTTGGCGTCATCCTCCACCAGTTAAGAGTCTAATTCACCCCTGCTCAAGCCGAATTATTGCAACAATCCATCTGTTGATCTCTTACTGCTCGGTGTTCAATAATTGCTGTTCGCTGCTCAATACCTCATCATTCGGCTGTGAATCAAGCTCAAAATGTGCAACTTTGAACAAAATTTCCAGATTGCACGCGCACTGGAATTTGGCTCGGAAAAAGGTAAAATTTTCTGAATTTTTTTTTATTGCAATTCATGCTTGTTTTACTTGGAAAACATGCATGTATGTTATATCGTTTTGACAAGCATATTCGATCTGCAATTAAAGCGAAAGTTTAATCATTTTCCTGAGTTGTGCTAAGAAGCAGAAATTGAGTTCCTTTACTAATAATTTCTGATTTTTTTTCAATTAATTCGTTTGATCATGAAATTGCTCGATAATCTTGAGGATTGATGTAATTTGATTGGAAAAAAATCTTTTCTCGAAGTTAAAACTTGTTGGGCATTTTTCTAAGATTAAATTGGATTAGTTGAAAAAAAAAAGGGAATTTTTGTGAAACAAAGATTGATTTTCTGCACATGGGTCACCTTGGTTGAATTCGATACGTCCATGGATGAGTCTTGCTTCGAATTTTATCTCATGAGTGGTTGAGTTGTCTTATCTTGTGATTTTATTGATGTTATCTCTATGTTGTGGATGAGGTTTATTAAATAAACTTCATCTAATCTTTGAGAAAATTTGAATTGGATAATGTCGGACTTGTTGTGGATAATTCTTTGCTTTGAATGTTTATCTCTAGTATGTGAGTTGATTGGGATGTTATCTGGTAGATATCTTATCTCTTGCAATGCTCTTTGAAGTTATTTGATTAAAATAAGATAAGATTCAATCAAATGTTTTATCCAAATTTTTTGAGAATTATCTAAAACACTTTGCAAATCCTTAAAGATAATTTTCTCTCAAAAAATTAAATCGATCTTTGGATTGGGAAGTGGACCCCACTTTAGCATTTTCAGTCACCCCTTCTATTTTTCTGAAAAAATTAAATTAAATTGCTCGCTTTTGCTTTTATTTTTTGTTCATGTTTGTTTGATTGCTTGATTGTTATAAAGTTTGCACATCTTTAAACAAACATGCCCATAATATATGCTCCCTTTGTGCCTAGACCCTTCGGAAAATAAATTGCATGCCTTAGCCACGATCTTGTGAATAGGACCGGCAATTTAGTATAGAATTTCGTATTTTGCCCTTTGGTAACAAGGATAATGTCATTCTATACAATTACCGCATACTGGCTCGAATCTCCGAGAACGTAGCGGGTAAAATTCTTCTCTAGCTCAGATCTTTGAATGAGTGAATTTATTGGAAAAAATCAAAATTAAAAGGTATATTATGGACATTTTTGTTTATTTTTGTTCAATCTTTGTCTTTTGATTGTTTGTTTCATTAAATAAAAAACCCCAAAAAATTACTGTTTTTATGTCATAAATATCATCTAATATAAGTTAAGACTTTGAAAATCATTTTCTTAGATTAAATTGGATGATAACCCATTTTAAGGTATGCTTTCATAATAGTCGTCATTTAATCCGAAAATACAAAAAAAAATCGTTTTTGCATATACATGTTCATTCATATCATTTTCAAATGAAAAGAATTCAATTCACAATCATCAATAAAAGAGGATTTTTCATGAAACTTGGTACCGAAAGGGCATTAATTTTTCAAATTAATGTAATCAAGGCTCCGAACTCATTTTCTCTGGTTCGCAAGAAAATAAATTAATTCTCCCGTTAATTTATTTAGGTTTCTAATCAACCTACCAAGAATGATTAGTGGCAGCTCTAAATTGAATAAACTTTGCATGGAAAGAACTTAAGTTGCGATTCAGTAGGACTTGGGAGAGTCCGAATTAGATTTGTCAATTTAACCTGATAATCCGTTAGCCCATGAATTTTTTTTTTGGGTAGCGACAGTGGAGACTTCTTATCCTCATCTTCTCGCATGATTAATTCTATATGCAATGCTAGGATGCCTTTAAACTTGTTCATTATTGGAGAAATTTAATTGTTGATGAAAATAGGGCATAGTTCTAGATCTTTGATACTTTGATGCCCCCTACTATTGTTTCTGCCGAGTTTAGAACAAAAATACTTCGAGGATATACACCAAGCCATAGAAAAAAATGAGTTCAACAAGCAGATATACTTAATTTCTCTCTTGGAATTTTACTTTGAATGTGCCGTCAAAGTTGTGTGTGAAAAGAAAAAATAATAATAATGAATATTGTGAAGAAGAGAGGTTGTTATTCTTGAACAGGTGATTGAACAATGTACGATTTGTTCAAATTCATAGACAACCAATCAATATATCTATTGAGAATAGGTAACTTATTTCCACCATCAGCACTTTTTTCACGATCAATTACAACTTCTTTTCATGCCAATATTACTTCTTTTCATATCCAATAATCACCTCTTTTCATGTCTAACAATAACCTCTTTTCATGATAGCAAGCTATTTCAACAGGTACTCCATATACACGTGGTGCGAATGTAACTGCACAAAAAAAAAAACCTTCCAAACATAGCAAAAATGTATGCTTACCCAATTCTTGGGAAAGAACCGAATTGGGAACCAGAGAACTCGGAGTCTTTCTATGTTATGTGTTTTGAACATTTTATATTTATTTTATTTAACATGTTCATCTTTTATGGATTATTGCAATTGACAAATGCGGATTTTTGTTATTGTGCACACTTTCATTTGTTTAACTAAATAAGATACAAAAGATGAAGAAAAAAAACAAAAAAAAGGGAAATTAGCTGGTTCCCAGGTAAACCTTGGAACCAATTGATAGGGTAGGTTTCGGGGTATCTAGGATAGATTCCAGATTTCAAAATCTGGGAAACTAGTCCTGACACTCTTAGGGTCTGCATGGTAATGATTTTGATCTGAAAAAAGCGATTCTAATTAAAAAAAAATTTTTTTGTTCGTTGGATGAGCTTTAGAGAATCAGAACATACTTAGTAACTGTACAAAATTTCTATTCTTTGAACATAAATATGTTTGGTAACTGCACAAAATTTTTGTTCCCAATAATAATTTATCTTCCTAATTTTTTGTCATTTAAATTAAATAATTACGTAGTTACTAAGAGAAATTTCATCCTACATATCAAATTAATTGAAGATTAATTTATATTGATTCTCTTATATAACATACTGCATATTGCATAGAACATTTCGTGCTATTTCATCTAATTATAGTGTCACAACAAGTCATTTTAAGCTTAAAAAAGGAGAAATCATGTTGTGTTAGTGTGTGATTTCATATTAACTTGGGTCCTCCTATGCCTATGCCAAATCGCAATGATGGAATATCCAATTCTATCTTAGTGTGATTAAGGGCATATGTATGTATACATGCAAATAAAGTTGCCACTAGTCTTTAAGAAAAGTAGATCGAAATTCTTATCGAGCAATCGGGAGAAACCGTCCGATTCTACGTAACTAGAGAAATCTAGAATCCAAGGACTTGATTACGTCAGTATTTCCACTGACGCCCTTTCGGCACTGAAATTGAGTTTCTAAACATGTTTCATGCAAATTTTCAAATAATTTTTAAACCTATGAGGTAAGTCGATGCTAAGTGCTCACGCAAGTTAATTTTGTCTCTTTTTTTTTAAAAAAATTCTAAAACAGGACTAAGTCTAAAATACCTAAACCTAGGGAAATTACAACCAATGAAATCAAGTGTATAATAAAAGAATCATGACATTGATAAATCATATCATAAAACCCCAATGAAGCTCAAAAGGCTTAGATAAATGTGGATTGGGTTTAATTTCAAATGTGTTTATGATTTTCCTATAAAATAACAAAATTTATGAAATCTAAAGAATCTAGGCCCAATTTTATGAAAATAAGGTCAAAATAGCATCATCTAAGCTTCTTCTATTTTTAACGATTTTCTGAATTTTTTGTGATTTTTTTGAATATTTGTGATTTTTTATATTTTTTATTATCTTATATATTTTTCTTTGAAAATGAGACCTCTCATTTTGTTTTGGTCGAAGGAAAAATGACGAAAGAACTAAAAGGAAAAAGTGAGAGATGTGAGATTTCATTTTGTTTTATGATTCTCGAAAGTGATTTTTTTTTTCTAGAACCAACTTTTTTTGTTTTTTTTTTGTTCTAAAATTGCTTCCTAAAAAATAAGAATCAGAATTAGAATAATTTACATTACCAAATATGATTCTCATCCTTTTTTGCTTGGGACAGTAGAATCAATGAGCTAGAATCATTCTCAAGTAGGCTCCTAATGTATTAGAAAACTACAAAGAGCTTCTGTTAATCCTAAGCATTTGCACCAGTAAATTGAAATAATATTTACTTTCACAAGTCTATCCATGTTGTATATTAATATAAAACTCACAGTTAATTTCTGAATACTTAATGACTCAAAGATACAACTTAATAAGCAAAAACAAGGTCAAGATTAAGAAAGTAGAACTTTGCTGAAATTTATCCTTGGACAAGACCATTCGAATTTGAAGCTAGAGATGTCAGAAAAGTTACCACGGGGATAATTGACTTGTGGTAGCCAAGCGTTCGTAGCGACGTTGCTTTTTTTTTATCATTCAATGTCAGCTCTTCCTATCATTGTGAAGCAAAATTTATCAAGTGTTGAATTGTTCACCCATCAATAGAGAACATGAGGTTAGTTTAGATCGTCGTGAGACGGGTTAATTGTCCATGCCTCTAAACCATGGCCACACACCAAGCCATCAATGTTCAGAACATCCATTCCATCAGCTGCGGCTCATTTAAGTTCAGTGGTCATGGTTCAGTAGTCCAAAATCCGATTCTTTCAAATAACAGTAATAATCCTTAACACAACAAGAACGCATGATTCAAACATGATACATATTGATTTTTTTTTATAATTATGTTGGTGTCATTGTCCTAGTAATGTGTCGAAAATCTTCGATAAACAAGTTTACCGAGCATAAGTTGAAGTGATCTGCACGACCTGTTTTATTATATGGGCAGTTTTGACCTTATTAATGACTTAATTTATATGGACCCAATTTAAGAAAGGTAGATTTTGTTATCCTTCTCCTATAGGTAAATATTATTACGAATAACAGTATTGCATGGGCAGTTCAACAAAATGATTCATCAACTTCATTTGATTCCCGTGGCTGTCACAACTACGGATAATACATGGTGCGAAGGAGCCAGCTGTTTTTTTCCTTAGAGATTAGAGCAAATTGTTTCTCTTTGATTTAACCTAATCCTGGTTTGTGGGGGTTTGTGGGGCCCACAAACCCCCACAAACCAGGATTAGGTTAAATCAAAGAGAAACAATTTGCTCTAATCTCTAAGGAAAAAAACAGCTGGCTCCTTCGCACCATGTATTATCCGTAGTTGTGACAGCCACGGGAATCAAATGAAGTTGATGAATCATTTTGTTGAACTGCCCATGCAATACTGTTATTCGTAATAATATTTACCTATAGGAGAAGGATAACAAAATCTACCTTTCTTAAATTGGGTCCATATAAATTAAGTCATTAATAAGGTCAAAACTGCCCATATAATAAAACAGGTCGTGCAGATCAACTTCAACTTATGCTCGGTAAACTTGTTTATCGAAGATTTTCGACACATTACTAGGACAATGACACCAACATAATTATAAAAAAAAATCAATATGTATCATGTTTGAATCATGCGTTCTTGTTGTGTTAAGGATTATTACTGTTATTTGAAAGAATCGGATTTTGGACTACTGAACCATGACCACTGAACTTAAATGAGCCGCAGCTGATGGAATGGATGTTCTGAACATTGATGGCTGGTGTGTGGCCATGGTTTAGAGGCATGGACAATTAACCCGTCTCACGACGATCTAAACTAACCTCATGTTCTCTATTGATGGGTGAACAATTCAACACTTGATAAATTTTGCTTCACAATGATAGGAAGAGCTGACATTGAATGATAAAAAAAAAGCAACGTCGCTACGAACGCTTGGCTACCACAAGTCAATTATCCCCGTGGTAACTTTTCTGACATCTCTAGCTTCAAATTCGAATGGTCTTGTCCAAGGATAAATTTCAGCAAAGTTCTACTTTCTTAATCTTGACCTTGTTTTTGCTTATTAAGTTGTATCTTTGAGTCATTAAGTATTCAGAAATTAACTGTGAGTTTTATATTAATATACAACATGGATAGACTTGTGAAAGTAAATATTATTTCAATTTACTGGTGCAAATGCTTAGGATTAACAGAAGCTCTTTGTAGTTTTCTAATACATTAGGAGCCTACTTGAGAATGATTCTAGCTCATTGATTCTACTGTCCCAAGCAAAAAAGGATGAGAATCATATTTGGTAATGTAAATTATTCTAATTCTGATTCTTATTTTTTAGGAAGCAATTTTAGAACAAAAAAAAAACAAAAAAAGTTGGTTCTAGAAAAAAAAAATCACTTTCGAGAATCATAAAACAAAATGAAATCTCACATCTCTCACTTTTTCCTTTTAGTTCTTTCGTCATTTTTCCTTCGACCCAAAACAAAATGAGAGGTCTCATTTTCAAAGAAAAATATATAAGATAATAAAAAAATATAAAAATCACAAATATTCAAAAAAATCACAAAAAAATTCAGAAAATCGTTAAAAATAGAAGAAGCTTAGATGATGCTATTTTGACCTTATTTTCATAAAATTGGGCCTAGATTCTTTAGATTTCATAAATTTTGTTATTTTATAGGAAAATCATAAACACATTTGAAATTAAACCCAATCCACATTTATCTAAGCCTTTTGAGCTTCATTGGGGTTTTATGATATGATTTATCAATGTCATGATTCTTTTATTACACTTGATTTCATTGGTTGTAATTTCCCTAGGTTTAGGTATTTTAGACTTAGTCCTGTTTTAGAATTTTTTTTAAAAAAAAGAGACAAAATTAACTTGCGTGAGCACTTAGCATCGACTTACCTCATAGGTTTAAAAATTATTTGAAAATTTGCATGAAACATGTTTAGAAACTCAATTTCAGTGCCGAAAGGGCGTCAGTGGAAATACTGACGTAATCAAGTCCTTGGATTCTAGATTTCTCTAGTTACGTAGAATCGGACGGTTTCTCCCGATTGCTCGATAAGAATTTCGATCTACTTTTCTTAAAGACTAGTGGCAACTTTATTTGCATGTATACATACATATGCCCTTAATCACACTAAGATAGAATTGGATATTCCATCATTGCGATTTGGCATAGGCATAGGAGGACCCAAGTTAATATGAAATCACACACTAACACAACATGATTTCTCCTTTTTTAAGCTTAAAATGACTTGTTGTGACACTATAATTAGATGAAATAGCACGAAATGTTCTATGCAATATGCAGTATGTTATATAAGAGAATCAATATAAATTAATCTTCAATTAATTTGATATGTAGGATGAAATTTCTCTTAGTAACTACGTAATTATTTAATTTAAATGACAAAAAATTAGGAAGATAAATTATTATTGGGAACAAAAATTTTGTGCAGTTACCAAACATATTTATGTTCAAAGAATAGAAATTTTGTACAGTTACTAAGTATGTTCTGATTCTCTAAAGCTCATCCAACGAACAAAAAATTTTTTTTTTAATTAGAATCGCTTTTTTTCAGATCAAAATCATTACCATGCAGACCCTAAGAGTGTCAGGACTAGTTTCCCAGATTTTGAAATCTGGAATCTATCCTAGATACCCCGAAACCTACCCTATCAATTGGTTCCAAGGTTTACCTGGGAACCAGCTAATTTCCCTTTTTTTTGTTTTTTTTCTTCATCTTTTGTATCTTATTTAGTTAAACAAAATGAAAGTGTGCACAATAACAAAAATCCGCATTTGTCAATTGCAATAATCCATAAAAGATGAACATGTTAAATAAAATAAATATAAAATGTTCAAAACACATAACATAGAAAGACTCCGAGTTCTCTGGTTCCCAATTCGGTTCTTTCCCAAGAATTGGGTAAGCATACATTTTTGCTATGTTTGGAAGGTTTTTTTTTTTTGTCAGTTACATTCGCACACGTGTATATGGAGTACCTGTTGAAATAGCTTGCTATCATGAAAAGAGGTTATTGTTAGACATGAAAAGAGGTGATTATTGGATATGAAAAGAAGTAATTATTGGCATGAAAAGAAGTTGTAATTGATCGTGAAAGTGCTGATGGTGGAAATAAGTTACCTATTCTCAATAGATATATTGATTGGTTGTCTATGAATTTGAACAAATCGTACATTGTTCAATACACCTGTTCAAGAATAACAACCTTCTCTTCTTCACAATATTCATTATTATTATTTTTTTCTTTTCACACACAACTTTGACGGCACATTCAAAGTAAAATTCCAAGAGAGAAATTAAGTATATCTGCTTGTTGAACTCATTTTTTCTATGGCTTGGTGTATATCCTCGAAGTATTTTTGTTCTAAACTCGGCAGAAACAATAGTAGGGGGCATCAAAGTATCAAAGATCTAGAACTATGCCCTATTTTCATCAACAATTAAATTTCTCCAATAATGAACAAGTTTAAAGGCATCCTAGCATTGCATATAGAATTAATCATGCGAGAAGATGAGGATAAGAAGTCTCCACTGTCGCTACCCAAAAAAAAATTCATGGGCTAACGGATTATCAGGTTAAATTGACAAATCTAATTCGGACTCTCCCAAGTCCTACTGAATCGCAACTTAAGTTCTTTCCATGCAAAAGTTTATTCAATTTAGAGCTGCCACTAATCATTCTTGGTAGGTTGATTAGAAACCTAAATAAATTAACGGGAGAATTAATTTATTTTCTGCGAACCAGAGAAAATGAGTTCGGAGCCTTGATTACATTAATTTGAAAAAATTAATGCCCTTTCGGTACCAAGTTTCATGAAAAATCCTCTTTTATTGATGATTGTGATTGAATGTCTTTTCATTTGAAAATGATATGAATGACCATGTATATGCAAAACGATTTTTTTTTGTATTTTCGGATTAAATGACGACTATTATGAAAGCATACCTTAAAATGGGTTATCATCCAATTTAATCTAAGAAAATGATTTCTCAAAGTCTTAACTTATATTAGATGATATTTATGACATAAAACAGTAATTTTTTGGGGTTTTTTATTTAATGAAACAAACAATCAAAAGACAAAGATTGAACAAAAATAAACAAAAATGTCCATAATATACCTTTTAATTTTGATTTTTTCCAATAAATTCACTCATTTCCAAAGATCTGAGCTAGAGAAGAATTTTACCCGCTACGTTCTCGGAGATTCGAGCCAGTATGCGGATAATTGTATAGAATGACATTATCCCTTGTTACCAAAGGGCAAAATACGAAATTCTATACTAAATTGCCGTCCTATTCCACAAGATCGTGGCTAAGGCATGCAATTTATTTTCCGAAGGGTCTAGGCACAAAGGGAGCATATATTATGGGCATGTTTGTTTAAAGATGTGCAAACTTTATAACAATCAAGCAATCAAACAAACATGACAAAAAATAAAAGCAAAAGCGAGCAATTTAATTTAATTTTTTCAGAAAAATAGAAGGGGTGACTGAAAATGCTAAAGTGGGGTCCACTTCCCAATCCAAAGATCGATTTAATTTTTTGAGAAAATTATCTTTAAGGATTTGCAAAGTGTTTTAGATAATTCTCAAAAAATTTGGATAAACATTTGATTGAATCTTATCTTATTTTTAATCAAATAACTTCAAAGAGCATTGCAAGAGATAAGATATCTACCAGATAACATCCCAATCAACTCACATACTAGAGATAAACATTCAAAGCAAAGAATTATCCACAACAAGTCCGACATTATCCAATTCAAATTTTCTCAAAGATTAGATGAAGTTTAATTTAATAAACCTCATCCACAACATAGAGATAACATCAATAAAATCACAAGATAAGACAACTCAACCACTCATGAGATAAAATTCGAAGCAAGACTCATCCATGGACGTATCGAATTCAACCAAGGTGACCCATGTGCAGAAAATCAATCTTTGTTTCACAAAAATTCCCTTTTTTTTTTCAACTAATCCAATTTAATCTTAGAAAAATGCCCAACAAGTTTTAACTTCGAGAAAAGATTTTTTTCCAATCAAATTACATCAATCCTCAAGATTATCCGAGCAATTTCATGATCAAACGAATTAATTTGAAAAAAATCAGAAATTATTAGTAAAGGAACTCAATTTTCTGCTCTTAGCACAACTCAGGAAAATGATTAAACTTTCGCTTTAATTGCAGATCGAATATGCTTGTCAAAACGATATAACATACATGCATGTTTTCCAAGTAAAACAAGCATGAATTGCAATAAAAAAAAATTCAGAAATTTTACCTTTTTCCGAGCCAAATTCCAGTGCGCGTGCAATCTGGAAATTTTGTTCAAAGTTGCACATTTTGAGCTTGATTCACAGCCGAATGATGAGGTATTGAGCAGCGAACAGCAATTATTGAACACCGAGCAGTAAGAGATCAACAGATTGATTGTTGCAATAATTCGGCTTGAGCAGGGGCTGAATTAGACTCTTAACTGGTGGAGGATGACGCCAAATAGGGAGGCTTCAAGACACCTTGAGGGGATCTCCAAAATTGTGAAGAAAGTTGCTCCCCCTCTCTCACCACTTTCATGTTGTTTTCTCTCTAAGAATTTTTCTGAATTGTGTTCCCCCTTGAACCCTAAGCTTCGGCTAGTATTTATAGAGTTAGATCAATCCTAACCCTAGTAGGATTCATTGGGGACCGTAGGATTAAGTTTAGCTAAGGTAGGATTAAATTAGAGCCATTAGATTAGAAATTCTGAATTTAGGAATTTTAGTTGCTTAAAACTCTTAATTTTCAAAATTTTGAAGAGTTTCAATGGGTTAGAACTCTTTGATTTAAGCTCAATCTGCCGGTCCAAATCGATCCAAATATACTGCATGAATAAAATAAATATGCAAATTATGAGGAAATATTTTTTGTGAGAATAAATTCTCATTTTTTATGCAATATAAATGAAAAAAGAAAAATCAAAATTTAGGTGTCAACATCCACATAATAGGCAACAAAATATTTGCTTGGGAAGGTGTAAAATTTTGGTAGAGTGAGGCTCTGCCTCTTACAATTTTACAATTAGGCAAAAGAATGGGAACCTTAGTTACTTATATTAAAAAGTCTACGGTTGTGTTCCATGCAAGTGCAAAATATAGTCGCTAAGAATCCTACTTTGAGGAGCCTCACAGCAAGTCATTGCCCTAGTGGCCCGGTTCATCCATTGAACTTCATCCTTCCATCCTCCTAAAGAGTGCCAAATATCATGGTGTGCTAGGATACTATGTCATATACTCCAAGCCCAATTACACTTGTAGAACAAATAAGTTTTGTCTTCTATATTAGTTATATATAGATTATAGTGAACATCAACTAAAGGCATCCATTGTGATATGGACTCCATTGTCGGTAGCCTATCTCTGCAAACATGCTAGCTAATAAAGTTGTGCTTACTAATATCGAGGTCATACAATTGCACAACTGTTCCCATCTATCTAAGTTCCTCATATATCTCTTTGTAATAATGCCTTGAGCTAGAGATTATCGAAATTAGAGCAGGTCTCAACTTAAGAAGAATTCGCCAACTCCAAGCCATGTTGTCCTTGATGTTGAGTTGCGTAACTAGAATGCCTTTTCATTTAGTGCTAAGAACCCTCGAGGTCGGTATCATGAATTAAAATATCGAATGTATAAATCATACCAAAATATTAGGATCCCCCAAAGTACTTCAAGTTAGTTATTCTCATTGCAGCATGTAAAGTTGAGCAGCAAAAATCATAAAATAAGAAATTCTGATTAATGTCCACAATTAGAAGAAAATATCATAATTTTTGAAAAATCTTATTACTTTTAAGCATAAGCAACATTATAAATATCATTTTTAAACTTTAAGACAAAGTTAAGGAGTCATTAGATGTTCAGCTGAATTGCAATTCACAAAATTTAACTGACGACGGCCATGCAACACTTGTGTCTATGTTCCCAAAGGCATATCTTGCTTTTAGGAGGATTCACGGCATGTCAAACCCGGGTAAGGTTAATTGCTTTGTATCGAATTAAACCACATGCTCCACCGCTTGTGTAGCCCTCCGTCAATTCCTTTGAGTTTCATTCGTATGAATGTACTCTCTAAGCAAGATACTAAACGCATTAGCTACAACATTGCACGAGCCGACACGCACATAGCCTAGTATCCATTATTTATGGCTAGTACAATTATGGTATCTAGTCCCATTTGCTCCCCTAACTTGACTACCAGAATGCAGTATATGACTAGGCATTGATAGGTAAAGCTATGATAAAATATGAATTAATGTGATTGATAGGTACGAATCATACTGGTGGGTTTATCTATGATTTAATAGATTTTTGTTATGATACAACATCTCATAGATCATACGATTTATAGAGAACCATATTAAATTAGTAAAATCCCATTCATGATATTTGTAATCTAGAGTTACCTTGGAAAGATACTAATTATGTTGTGGGTGAGCGCTTTTAGTACTTAGGGTGTGAATGATAACCATTACATTTCTTTACTTTTTTTATTATTGTTTTGTTCGCGAAAATAGATCTGGAACAGAAATTCGCTTGGTAAAACCATTTCATTTTCCATAAGTAGATTTGGAACAAAAATCAGAAGTAGAAATTTTCTAATTGTTTTTTAATTTCTGGAATAGAAATAGAAATAATAATTATTCTCATCACTCAATCCCTCTCTCTCTTGTCCTTGCCGCCATCCTTCGATCGTTTGTTACCGTTTGCTGGTCTCATGGCCATCAGTTCATCATCCGCCGATAATAGTAGTGATTTTTATGCTATTACAAAACGGATTTTTGTTATATGAACAGAAATTTTGTGTCGTTATCAAATGCATTTGTCTGCTTGGATACTTGTTTAGGGAATGGAACTAGAAAAATATATTTCTGGCCATATATAACTCCCGCGAACAGAATGGTTATCATTTGCACCCTATTAACCATCAAACAAAGAAAAGCTAGGACTTTCAGTGCACTATCTCTTCTCTTATTATACATAATTATCAAGGTTAATACCACTCAAAACTAAAAAATTGGTACACATGTTATAAATTTATCGTAAATTAATTTTTTAACTGCTAAAAATTCAAAATTAGTACACTTATGACAAATTTTACCATCCATTAATTCTGTAAATTGGATTAATAATATGAAAAACTCAGAACAAAACATATGTGACAAGTGGATGATTAAAACTCTAAACTGGATACCCGTCAATTGCCACATGTCATTAAATTATCAATTTAATGGTAAAAGCTAACGAAAATGAATGAAGGATAAATTTGTTATGGTATACCGATTTGAAGTTTTTGGAGGTTAAAAAATAAGTTTAAAAATAATTTGTCATATGTGTACCGATTTGAAATTTTTTGGTGGTATTAATTCTAATCATCATGGTATTTTGTTGAAAACTGTTGGAGGCACTTATTATTATTATTACTGGCCGAAGTTGGAGGTACTTCTTAACAATGAAATAAGAAAGTAGTAAATTATCAACTCCGCCTTCTTCTTTTTCGTAAATATATGAGGAATCGATGGGGGGATGGGTGCTCGAGGCACTGGTGAATGTGGGTGAATTGTTGACGGGGTGTCGGGGTGACAGAGAGAGATGGAGAGAGGCGAAGACGAGGAACCTTGAGTGACAGTGAAAGGGATGAGTAGAGTTGGAGCTGCACGTACGTATGTAACGGAGGGACGCCATGTGTGTGTGGATGGACACGTCCAATCCCCACACGGAGCCACGAGCTCGAAAGATGAAGAAGGATCCAAAAGAAAAAGGGAAATAAAAAATAAAAAAAAAGGAGAAAGAGAATAGGAAAAAGGACTGCACTCCCCCACTCATCAATCATCCCTGCATTAATAGTCTCTCTTTCTCAGTAAACAGTCGTACATGGCGATTGGCTCCCCACCTGCTTTTGAGCGCGCGAGTCTCGGGGGGTGATGAGTGGGGGGTCGCTGTTTCAGTGTCTGTGGGGCGAGCGGTGAGATGACGGGGTCGTCGCCGCCAGCTGCCCTTCTCTCTCTCTCTCTAGTTACAGTACATATATATATATATATATAGAGAGAGATACATACATACATATATATATATCAATAAACCTAAATCGTACAGCACAATTAACTTAAGTTTTCGTTGAAGAAAACCACTTGAAAATTTTACCCTAAGACTGGGATGTGGATTAAGGATTGTTATGTCATCATTTTTTTATTTTATTTAGGATCTTACTAGTATAACAATAAGAGTAGAGTAAATTATATATCCATACAAATGATGTTCAGGTTAGAATCCATGAAGACTCGGAAGTATGCCCTCTCGTTATGATAGGAAAAATGTCAAAAAAATCACAAAGTTTAATTCAGTCCTAAACATTTTATTGGTGTCAATTCAGTTTTAAAATTTTTATATTTGTGTCAATTGAGTTTGATTCGGCCAATTTTGGCCATAATTGATAACGTGGCCTTACTGATGTTGATGTATAAATTTTTTTAATACTACTTTAATATTTTAATTATTTAATTATTTAAATTTTTTGTATTCTTTTTCTTTTTGTGCACTTTTTTTTAATTGGGGTTGGCAAGGGTTGTCGACATGGGCAAGGGAGTTGTGGCCCCTCGTTAACAAAAAAAAAGTGTAGAAAAGAAAAAGGCAAAAAAAAAAAAACCAACAAAATTATTTAAAAATTTTAATAAAATATTAAAAAATGTCCACTTTAACGTCATTCGTTTCACGTAGGACAACTGATGTAAACATTAGCAATTTTCTGCCAAATTAATCGGATAACTCAATTGGTACAAATGTAAAAATTTTAGAGTTGAATTGAATATCATAAAAAAATTTATGACTAAATTGATATAAATATAATAAATTTAGGACTTTTTTTTTTTTACACTTGTCCCGGCTATGATATGGATGCAAACTGCACATGCGTTTTTCCTCCCGCGAGCAAAAACAAGAATCGCGTCAGGGTCATGAGGGAACAGTAGACAGGTTTCAGATTGGCCCTTTTCCCTTTTCTTATTGTCTTTTCACTGTTTAACGTTGAATCTTCGTACCGAACTCGAAAACACAACAAACCCACCACAACTCAGCTACGGCACCCAAGCATATGATGCTCGGGTTTCCGTACTTGAGTAGACAGAAATTAGGGGCACTAGTTCAATGGTTCCTACGTTGAAACAAGTGTGCCAATGTGATGTTTCTTTTTTTATTTTATTTTATTATTATTTATTTTTTGCCTGTATAGGGTCGGAGAGCTGTCCATATTTAGAGAAGCCTGAAATGCGACAGAGTGTTTTTTTTTTATTCGAGGAAGTAGCAAATGAGGAATTCGAACTTGGGGTAAAATTGAAAACCACATTAACGATAGGCGTTTATGAAGAAGGGAGAAGTTCTTACATGGATTAAAGCCTATGCAGACCCCGCATGACCACAGTCATGCTCCTATGAATGTCACTTTGGGGTTCACATATTCAATGGCTGTATGTAAACCAATACCAGCAGAACTTTAACCACTGCATAGTGGATCATGCTAACATGTGATGTTTTGACTTGCTGCCATGTCAACACGACAGTGAAGTGGTAGATATAAATACTCTAGTCGTACAAAATTGGAGTAATTGCGAAGTAATGCATAGGGCAATCTCCATTGTAGGCACGGCCAATTAACTCCTTTCAATGTTTGCAAACAAGTTTGGATGAATAGATGATTTTTTTTTTAATTGGCGTCAAAGAATAGAAGTTGTTGAAATGTCATATTGTCCATTATTATCACTACTCAAAGATAGTTGGACTTGCATCCCTTTCCACAATTTGAACCATAGCCCCTGTTTGCTGCTTTTACTCCAGTCTTATTGTTGTGGAAAAAGTGTCGGAAAAGTCATAAATCTATTGAATTGTGTCATTTAATCCTAACTCTTTTGATCTAGAGTCAATTTAGTCATTTCACCTAATTTTGACTGATATTACTGACGTGGATATGGGATGCCCATATGGCACGGCTAGTGTTGATTGGGACATTTTTAGCAATATTTTAATATTTTTTATGATTTTTTGAATGATTTTTTTTTTTCTTCCGATGGCTGGTGGTGGCAATGGTCGGCCTCGTCGGTGTGAGGTGAATATCGGCAAGGCCAACCCCTTGCCAAACCTAAGCCGACCTCGTCGAGTGTCGCCCTAGCCGCCGGCCATTAGGGGAAAGAGGGTAAAAAAAAAAAAAAAAAAAAGAAAGGAAAAAATAATAAAATTCAAAAGTTATTAAATATTATTAAAATATTTCCGTCAGTATGGGCCATGCCACGTAAGCCGTCTGATATCTACGTTAGCAATAATAAGTCAAATTAGCTGAAATGATTGAATAAAAAATCTCATAACTAAATTACATAAATTAAAAGATTTAGGACAATTGACATCATTGTAATTGATTTAAGACAAGTGACACAAATTACAATATATTTCCGGCGCTTTTCCTCATTATTAACATGCCTGCTACCACACAATCCTCACCGTTGCTCCCCATCGAACCTCCGGTGAACCAGTGCCGGCCATCATGGGCAATGGCTACAATTGTCGTCACCCGTCTCTATCCTCCTCTGTAGTTCCTCCGCGTGTCAATCCAAAGTTGCGATGGCATATATGCGAATCTAGATTCAAGCAACAGCATGTGTGCAATATTTCGAGGCAGTTGTTAGAATATTCATATATTAAATTCACCCTTTGTCTAACAACTTAAATTTTAAAAATTAGCGCGATTCCACTAAATCTCATAGATATTAAAGTAGGAAATCCTAATTTAAATATGTTCGTTCCTATTTGCCTCCCAATGAAATATTTTCATGCTAAGTAGTAAAAAAAAATAGACAAACTAAGCTTGAATGTGAGGAATATTGTAAATATTTTTATCACACCCATGTATCCAATAGCTTAAACTTTTAGCACACATGGTATTAGAGTTGGAGGTCCTAAATTCAAAATCTTTCTAGGTCCTTATTTGCCTATGCCAAAGTTCACCTATTTTGAGGGAGAGCATTAGAATATTTAGATTTGAACAACGTCTTCATACAATAACTTAATTTTAGAACTATTGAACAATGATTTTACTATGTCTCACTAGGTTTGCGGCAAAACTGGGGCAGGGACCATTACCTACATACATCATATATGGAAATCTAGATTGAAGTAGGTGACTATGACAATGTTACCGTGGTGTGCTAGGCTAGCGATGGCAAGCATGTGGCGGCGTTCCGGCGGGGCGCGGAGGGTGTGCTCTATGCAATGGCCGAGGGGAGGGAGGGAGGTAGCGGGCGTGGGAGGGCTAAAATTTCAGGAGTTCTAAATAGATAGGCGATGGATTAACCCCGCCCAACGTGTCCTTTTTTGACTTGGTTTTGGCCACGCAGAGTCGAGTCGGTCACTAAAAAATAGTTCACATCTTGTCATGCCACGAATAATGTTTGACGAATAAAAAACCGATGCTCTCGTTGATTGTACCAGCTTGGTTTGGCATTCTTAATTCTTTTGTTGTCGATTGGTGTTGGCTAAAGCTAGGGGGCCACGGGGAGGGGGAGGACTTCGAACGGGGGGGAGGCCACGGGGGAGAAGCGGGTCACTCAAGGTCGGCTGAGGAAGAGGTTATGGGTAGTTTCGTCGTCTGGGTCGCTGCAGCTTCTTCTCGTTGTGTATGGGGACCAGCATGTGTCTGGTCTCGCCTCTGTATCGTTCTCAGTTTATTTACTTCTAGATTGTGCGCGTACTTGAAAAAAAAAACAAAAGGAA